>PVKA01004301.1:0-43615 GCA_004027165.1 Ctenomys sociabilis
AATACATGTATTATACTTACAGACATTATTATACTGTATGTCTCCTATCAGTAAATTAAGAGAATGTAGCTGTTTAAGTATCTTATTTTTTATACCTGAATTACATCAAAGATTCAATAATTAATACTTTCTACTTTGTTATTTTCCTAGCAGTTGTCCATAGTACTAGAAGCCAACATAATATCCTGTCCAACCATCATTAGTGCAAATCTTGCCCCTCATAGAATATTATTTTTTTGTTTTATGTCTTCTTGTGCAAATAGAAAGTGATATGATTTTTTATACCTCTAATATCCAGAAAAAGACTGCTTCAATCAAATCTGTGTTCCACAATGAAAGGTTTTTAATGAAAACTTTTCAAACCCACTTTCTTGGACTTTGTCATTTTCAAAAGACACAGTTTGGTGTTTTTAAAAAAATCTTCACAGATTAGTTTTTAAATGTCTTTATTCATTTTGTTTGATGCACTACTTTGTTTTAATGCATTCTTAGATATCACTGGAAAGGAAAATTCAGTACTTTTTAACTGATTTTTGTAGCTATATCTGACTTTGTACATGGAAAACCAAATGTCACAAAGTAAACATTTCCACCCTGGAATGTTTTAGAACATTTACATGCAGCAGCAAAGAAATAGTTTAGAACGTGGTATAATCACCATCTTTTTTACTTGGTATATTGTTTTAAAATTTCAACATAAACTAGATCTAGTTTATCCAGTGAGTTTTGATTCTTTAATTAGATCTGACTATTTCTGACTCCTTAAAACAGCTGTTTTTCCTTTTTTTGTGAAATATTTAATAATGAAGGCTGGGAAATGTGGAGCAAGGAAAAGAAACCACTCTCTTTGTTTATTGCAGCATGTAACCTAGAATACGTAAAATTTTCATGTTGTGTTGGCTTAAATTTCCACTTTATCCCAGGTGGTGGCAGGTGGGATAAAAATCTAGCTTTATTAGATCGAAATGGTGAGCTAATAAATGAAATAGCTTCACATTTTCTTAAAATATTTTATTTTTTATAATATGATGTGAGATACTACAGCAATCATATTCTCCAGTAACTCTGACCCAACAAGAGAAGGTGGTAAAAAAGAAAACACAATGCCATTCCTAATGGAGTCTGTGGGTTAAATGCAAATCCTTAGAATTCTATTTCCTAAAATACTCTCTAGAAGGAAATATTAAAACATATTCATTTTCTATCTTTGAAAAATGGATGAATAAAGACCCTAAACTTACGTAAGACTTTAAAATAGGACATTATATTATTTTTTTCTAAATTTCCTCTCATAATCAAATAGTACAGTAGATACTTGAAAGAAACCAAGAGTATCACGTGGATTCTGATTAATAGAAGTGAAAGAAAGTAGCAGGTTCTGAAGTGGAACTGGCACCAGAAATAGTAAAATCATCTTTGCTTTCTCTGAGAAGCCTTATTGCTATTTTCTAATTTGCATTTAGTTAATGTAAATAAGCATAATCTTTTCAATGGGTGGTGCACACCTGTAATCCCAGCACTATGGGGGCTGAGACAAGAGGATCATGATCACTATGAGTGCAAACTGCATAGTAAGACCCCGAACCAAATACACACAGAAAATACAATAAATAAAAAATATTATTTTCATCTAAGAATTTGAGAAATTTAATTAATGCTTTCAATTAAAAATTCATATTTGAGTAGTATATTTCTTTTTATTTTCAATATTGAATATTGATCACTTTAAGTTTATTTTATTGAGGCATAAGGAACATAATGAAAATAAATCAGTGTGTCTGCCTGTATAATGCAACGAACCTGAGCAGTAGTCATGTGACTGCAGCCGTAACCACCCGACAGAGTGCTCCTGATACCATGAGGAGTTCTGCACTGCTGTTTTCATTGACCTCTTTCTTTAGTTTCCTTCCCTAGTACTCACTGATTTGCTTTCTGTCCCATAATTATTATTTTAGAAATTAACTTTAAAGAAATAATAGAGCATGTCATCACTTGAGGCTCGCTTCCTTCTGTGGCATTAGGTTTCTGAGATCCATCTCTGTTTCTTCCTTATTTAGCTCCTTTACATCGCTAAATAGTATTCTCTTATCTCAGTACACTGTGTTGAAGAACATTTGGACTGCTTTCAATTTAATCTATTACGTGAGATTCTTTGTGCAATGGGCATTGGAGTATAAACATTTTTAATGGACTAATGCATTCTTCCATGGTTTTTTAAAATTTTCATGTATGGATGTTCAATGTTCTCCATGAGTATAATATATTCTCAGATTTTATATCTGTAGAGCTATAGGAAAATCATGATACTAAATGCTACCATTCTAATTTTGAAAATTTGTCTATACTTTTAATGATATTAGCTATTGCTTAGGTTCTCTGAAAAGTATACATTGTTTTCAAATATTAATAGGCATGTGTTTGAGTTTACATAACTAACAAGCTTTTAGAATCTTAACTTACTTTAGATGAATATACACACATCATATAAGCAGTCACAATAGAGTTGATGGTATTGTACTATAATTTATCCCTTATAGTCATTATCTAAACTATTCTCACAAATTTTTACCATCTCCATTACTTTCAAAATGGTACATAAATTGTTTTTATGTGGTTCAAGTAGAAATGAAAGTCTATCTTAAACTGAAAAACAAACCATGAATATTTTGATATATATTTTTATAACAAAAATTATGAATCCTCAAAATTGGGAATGTTTTTGGAAGACAAGCATTCAGATTAAAGAAGAGGTGAACACAGTGCTATTTTCTGAAAAATAAAGAAATGAATAGATCAATAACAGCCAAGCATTCTTCACATTAGACAGAAATATGACCTGGAAGTATTCTGTTGAAGCTAGTCCTTGTCAACAAGGATGCCAGCAGAAAATTATAGCCCACAGGAAATGATTTGTTTGGCTGTCTTCTTAGTTTGTCCAAGGATGGAACATGCCTAGAACCATTCTAAATGAAGGGAAGTTCATGTATCACATAGGAGACATTCTTAAAGACATTAGCCTTATATTTATTTCAATAACCAATATATTAAAAATATAATTCCAGGTCAAAAGTGACTTAATCTTCATTTTTAAGTGGCTCATAATGTTCCAGAAAAATAATACATTTATATCACCTCTACTCTGATGTTAGATACTTAAGCTTTGTTGAACATTTCAAATTCTATATGGCTTTACAAATATTAACAGCACTAACAGGTTATTAGGTTGTTTTGTATAGCCGCGCTTTTTTCCTTATGCTAAGTTTCTAGTAGCAAATTTTCCTTCAGAAAAGAGTTATTACTAAGGCTGTGCAGTTTTGTGAAAATGCCCATAGAGGAGTGCACCAAGGCCGGCCAGGCAGTGGCTGCTTCTCACCTGTGCCCGCACTCCTATGCTCCCCCGTCCCCTCCGGCTCTGTGCACTGTTCATGGAGCCTATGGGCCCCACACTCCTGGCTGCTATGCTACTCTCTGCAGAAGAAGCCCTGCGTACAGCAGGCAGCATGCTCTATTCCTGGCCCTTCTAACCTTGCCTCACAGGTGTTCAGTTCTGTTTAGTTTTATAAGGCTACGTGTTTTTGCTTAGATGTGCTGTAATCTGATGGACCTTCGAATTACTCTGTTCTTAACAAGGAATAAGGATTTAATTTTTTCCATCCAACCTATTTTAAGAAGACACCTTGCAAAGTGAAGGACTGTCTTCACATATTGAGCTTCTCTTCAGTGTTACTAAGGCACAGCTTTAGTGTTATCTGTTTCTAAAGACATGTGCAGTGGTGAAAACAGAAAAATATGTTTCCTGAAGAATTATCAGTGATGGGAGGGGCAGACACAAATATCCACAGTGCCACTGGCTAGCTCACTTAAGTACAATTACCAGAGCAAGTGCCCAGTTACTCTTTTTAGGTGATCTGGGGTAACAAAGTTCTAAGATTATGTAGATTTTTGTTTTTTCATATGAGCATAATATAAGCTAGGCAAAGCATCACCCTGTTAATCCTCCAAAGGATTTCACTTACCTTTTTCCTTCCTTTCCTTTCCTTTCCTTTCCTTTCCTTTCCTTTCCTTTCCTTTCCTTTCCTTTCCTTTCCTTTCCTTTCCTTTCCTTTCCTTATGAAGGACACCACATTATTTAAGTGCTTAGCTGCAGGTAGAGTTCTTGGATTACACGAAAAGAAATGCAGACTCTCCCACAATAGAGAAAGGCATGCATGCGAACCTTATTAAAAAATCCTGCAATCCGAAGAGCAAAGCTTAGTCTCCAGCCCTTGGGTTGTTAGGCAGCCCTTTAGGGGTCAAGGCGACAGCCCTTGTGAAGAAAGAAAAATGAGGAAATGTCACCTTAGTTGATTAATAGAAGATCCTTGTTTGGAATGAAGTCCATTGACATACACGTGGAATCAAGCACAGGAAGGATGTATTTTAAACACCCATTTTGTCATGTGCAGTACATAAAATGAAACAATATTTATTAAATTTCTGCCTCATGAGGAGTACAGGCCTAAGCCCATACATGGATTAATATAATCCATATAGAAATCTTGAATTTTTTTAATTTTGCAGATAAAATCACTGAGGGGAAAAATGGAAAAGGATTTTTATAGCTAGTTTTATGACCTTTTGAAATTAGTTTACTTAAGTCAGTCTTTGAAAGTGAGTTCTTTTTTTAAAATACATTGTTAGATGGAATTCCTGTGGACTCGCAAAACCTACCAGGCAGAGCCATTCTAATTAGAGTATTCTCCTCCCACATAAGAGTGTAAAGAATGAGCTGGCATTAAGAACAGCAATCTTAGGATTGCTCTGTAAAACTACTCGGGAAGGTATCATGCATGATGCTCTGGCACCAGTGTTGCTGAGAGGCACCAGCTAACAAGCCTCACACATGAGTGTCCTGGGACACTGGCAGCCCTCACTGGACCGTCTTCCCCTGGGAAGGAGGACTGTCTACAGGGGGAAGCGCTCACCTCGCCCAGTGAGTCTAAGGCCTAGGCGCAGGCGCAGTGGCCAACAGAGACAGGGCTGGGCCTCAGAGACGTGCGGTCCAGGAAGCTGTCTGGGCCATGTTCACCAGCATGACCCCATGTGCCACTTCCAAAGCCCTGTATGGACCACCCGAGAAAGGCAGATGGGGAAGATACAGCAAAGCAATGGACATTGCTTCTTTGCATGTATTTCAGAGCACTGTCTTTCCTTTAGGACAGGAGCTTTTTCTGAGCCTCTACATAGGCACAGACTGAAGCTTGACAAACAGGTGGGCAAGATGGGAAAGTATTATGCTAGCAGCTGCGCTTCTCCAGGAGGAGCGCATAGTCTAGCCCGCACCACGCTTCCATCTGCATCTTGTCTGAGACCACATCCCAATGCACAAATGAGCAAGGCACAGCTTGATCTGTAAGGTTCAGCCTGCGCTAAAATAGGCAGCATCTCATTGTCCATTTTCCTTGTGTTTAGCAAAAAATGAAACTCCCCAAAACCTATTATTAAAGATACAGGGGCCCGTTATTGTTTTTTGTACAATGCTTGTATCATGCGAATGGCCCCCTAACAATGTAAAACATGTATTGTTCCATCTTAAAGAATGGAATCCCGCCAAAGAAATCCATGCAGGATTTTGAGTTTGAATGACTTGATGGTAGTAAGCCTGTCATCTGTGTTAAAAGTCTCTAAATCTAGAGACTTGGCATAGTGGTGCTCACCTGTAATCCCAGCTCTGGGGAGGCTAAAAATAGGATCCACAGGAGTCCAAGCTGCACAGTGAGACCCTGTACTAAAAAGCATTTTTAAAAACATTTCTAAATTTATAATCCCATAAATGGCTCCTGAAGCCAAAGAAGTCATCACTATTTTCACTTCTTCCCAATATTCTGGTGGGAGCTATATTTGTATAACTTCCTGTTAGTCATTTAAAGAAAAATACTATTAAGTTTTGTCAATTCTTAGTCAATTCAGTAAAATGTGGATATCCAGTCATACTATTAGAAATGACAGAATATGCTTAGCCAAATGATCACACAAGTAATTACTTAATATATTAATAGGTATTGAAACATTTAACATATGACATGTATAGAAGATTAGGACTATCAGAGCTTTCATCTTTTCAAGAAAATATGGCATATAATGGAGTGGCAAGTCAAACAGGAGAAAATAGTTTACTAGCACAATGCTAGCGAGTTAGGATAGCCTAGTAGTTTTTTGGCCATATACTTACATTTGAAGATACTCTTAACAACTTACTTACATTTAATGAGTGTAAACATAAAGTAAGACATATCTATTTAATAATTACAAAATAATATGAAAAAAACGATATCCATTTTCAAAATGAGAAAGCATAGACAAGAATATTCAGTACTTTGCTGAGACCACAGAAAAGTTGCAGTGAATGCTGGGTCTGAAAAATTAAAAAGCAGAAATCTCACTAAAAGAATGTAATTACCTTGTATCTCACTATCTACACTGTTTAAATTGTACCTCAGTATCTACTCACTTTAGTAGCTTGTGTAACATATTATTATTTGTAAACACTGAGGTTTGTATAGCCTAGAAGTATATGACTTTTCACTGAACTCATTTACCAACCTTTCAGATTTTCCAGTTTCCAAATTTTATGCAAGTAAAAACATATTCTCATAAGCTATGTCATTACTTTAGTGATTTTGCAATCTGAACATTTCGCTAACAATATAAGAATTAATTTCTGTCTTTTCTGTTTAGCTCAGACCCAAGAACTATAAACATTGCTGCATATTGCTTCCTCCTCCTGTATTATATCTGCCACAAATTTGCTTTGTTTTCATTATCTTGAGCTAAATTAAGTTGTCTTCACTTTTAATACAATCAATTGTTCTGAGACTACATATTTCATTAGTTAAAACTGAAAAAAAAGCAAGTTACTCTCAGAATGACTGAGGGAAAATAAGTAGATGCTTTTCTTGTATTTCATGATGGTATTTACAAGTCTGTATATTTCCAAAGTTGTTTCTTTACTAAAGATGTAACAACTGGAAAATTCATATATGTAAGCTTTCTTACTATATTTTATAAACTTTTATATTATAAAATGTCTCAGTTACTCTTCTGTCTTTGCTAGGATGATATACCAAACAACAAATTGAAGGAAGAAAAGGTTTATTTAGCTCACAGTTTGTGGAGGTTTCAGTACATACTCAACTGGCTCCAAGACAGAGTGTCAGCTAGCCAGCCTCTCTCCCCCCTTACATTATAATACAAATTACCCACCCCAGGGTTGGGTACAGCACTCATACCTGCAATCCCATCTTTGGATCAAGAATCTTTGATAAACTCCAGAAGCTGCTTCATGACTGCATGAGGCTTTGTGGGGACAACTAGACACAAACCATAACATTCTGCCCCTGGGACCCAAAAGGCTCATGCACACCCTTTTATGAAAAAGGCATTTTACTCTATCTCTAAGAATTGCCAAAGTCCGAACAGTTTCAGCATTTCTGAAAAGTCCAAGTCCCAGGTCTTCTCCAAGGTCAAAAGCAAACTCTTTGCTATGAGCCCCTGCACAAATGAAAAGTTAAACACTTCCAACATTCCAATGGCATAAGTAAACATTACCATTCCCAAGATATAAATAGCAGGGGAATATAAAACAGCACAAGTCCAAGGTCCAGCTGGGCAAACATTTAGTCTGGTAGTTCCATGTGGAACATCAGAAGCAATCTGTGGCAAATTGTGAGCTTCCACAGCTTATCTCTCAGGCTTGCTTTGTTCCCTTCTTCCAGTTTCTCTTAGATGATACACTTTTCTGGGGTTTCCACTGAATAGGCTTCTCACAGCTTCACACACTGCCCTCACAGGGGCACACTGCCTGGCCTCCCAGGCCTTCTGAAATCTAGGTGGAAGCCTTCTTAACCTCAGAACTCTTGCATTCTGCAAGCACCTAAAACCAACACCTTGGATGATGCCAACATCTACTGCCAGCTGGGGCAGTAGTCAGGCTTTCTTCTCTCTTGGCTGTAGGGTTCCAGTGCCTAGATCACTGAACACTCTGACCCTGAGAATAAATGCTCCTTGTGGGTGCCCTTCTGGAACCTGATGTGGCAACCACCTCTGTCCTGGAACATGAAGCTCTATGACTTTCTCTTTAAGACAAAATCCTTCACTTTGCAATTCTGAGGCTGCAAAGGGTGGAGACCTGCTGCCTCCTGTGATCTCCTCAGGCCACCTTTTCCATTCTCTGCTTCCTTCTCAGCAATAGAGATCCCCTTAGCCCTATCTTTGCATTTGGTAGCTTTATTGGAACTTTCTTTCTGACCAAACTCACATTTTACATCATCCTGCTGGACTCTCTGATACTGATTCTCAACATAAATCTGACTAAAAGCCCTCAGTAATAGCCATGCCATGGCCTCAACATTTGACCGTTTTGAAATTTCTTTTGTAAGATTAATCAGTCCATAGCACTTAATCTCAGTCTCAGGCAAAGTGTCTGGACACAAGCAAAATACAGACAAACTTTCTGCCCAGCCATAACACACATTATCTGCAATCCAGCAATCAATTCAGTCCTTCTTCCCATCAGAAACCTTCCTGCATAGTCTTCACAGGCAGAATTTCTAGCAGCCTTCTGGTCTTTTGATCTCTGACCACAATCTCCCATACAGAACAGCCACAGCTGTTCCAATGCTTCTCTTATAGACAACATTTCCAAACCTTTCCTATGTCTTCCCATAAGCCAGTCCCAGAAGCTTGAAATCCATATGGTCAGGTTTAGTCACAGCAAGGACCCCACTTCTTTAGTACCAAATACTACCTTAGTTACTCTTCTCTTGTTGCTGGGACAAATATCTGACACACAAAATGAAGGAAGAAAAGGTTTATTTAGCTCAGTTTGTGGAAGTTTCAGCCCATACTCAGCTGGCTCCAAGGCAGAATGGCATATGCAAGGAGCAAACTTTCATGGTGGCAGCAAAGAGCAAAAAGCAAGAGTGTGGCTGCAGCTCAGGCAGGCAGCCAGCCTCTCTCCCCTCCTTACCTTGTAATACAAATTGCCCAGCTCAGGGCTAGAGTGTAGCACTCACACCTGTTGGATCAAGAATTGATCACAAACTCCAAAACAAGCAAACAAAAAGAGAAACAAGATAGCTCAGTGGTCTAAAATGCCTGCTTAGGCAAGATTAGACAGGCACAGGGGACTATGGTTCAATCCCTGGAACCACGTGCTGCACAAGCCCTGCCCTCAGGATGGGCTGAGCCAGTTGAAAGACAAACAAACAAACTCCAGATGCTACCCCATGACTGCATTAACTTTGACAGCACAACTAGACACAAACCATAACAGGTAAAAGAGAGGTAATCTAGAAATGTGCATGTAGTTTAGTGTATCAGTGTATATTTAATAAATCTTTGATAATTTTAAAAATTATTTTGCTAACTAATAAAAAGAATATGCCCTGAAACATTGTTAAAATATTAAGCTATAAGTCCATTAAGTAGCAGTGTAAAAAATGTCCCTGATAACTCTGACCTATGATTGGGTCATCATGTCAATTCTAATTATACTGTTGTATTACGTACTTACCATGTATATCTATGCTGGGGAAAAATCATGAAAAAAGTATAATACCCTGCCTTTATACAATTTAAGAAGCCATCTTTGACCTAACTATATTAGACTTTATGAAACATAAAGAAATATAATAATCACCAAATAACCTAAAAATCTGTAGGAAGGGATTTCATTCCTAGATCAGTTTGGATCAGTCACCACAGAGGGGATCACCTCCCATCCTGAAAGAAATTTGGCAATATCCAGAGACACTTTTAAGTGCTGCCCTGTCAGCGTGCTGAGGTCAGGGGGACACGTTGCTCCTGGCCGCGTCCCATGGGGGTACTGGTAAACATCTCAAAATGCACAAGGCTTCTGATCCCAAAAGCAATTATTTTGTCCCAAATGTCAGTTGTGCTGAGATTCAGAAAACGTGATCTAGATAACAAGGAACATACTACACGGATGTGACATTTGACAGCAACATTGCCTTTATATAATATGTGCTCATTAGTTCTCAGAAATAAAGTTACTAAGTACTAATGAGCTAGTATTCGGCAAATGTAAAATGAACAAAGAAAAGAATAGAGGATGAGTGAAGAGGGCTGTTCTATTTTGACCTTGTTAGAGGTTGAGAGGCCCCATAGAGACCAGCACCCTAGTGTTCTCATATAGATCAGCTACACCATGTAATCATGCAACATTTATTTTGTCCCATCATTAACATTATTAGCATTATTAAGACCTAATTGGTTGCTTTCCACCCGTATGTTTTTATGTCTTATCTTAATGCTATCATTGATGCAAACAGTGATTTATGAGAGACTGTGTCTACCCATGAAGCATAAATATTCTATTTTTAAAACTATGCTGACACCTTAGACTCCATTCAAATGTTAATGAAATAAATTCTGTTATCATTTCATAGTGAAGATCCACCACTGGACAGTGTATGGTTTTAGTTTGTTTCACTCCAGATAGATGAAAGCATCTATTTCAATGGAATTTCTTTGTAATGAGAGTCAAAGTTTTGGTTGCATTATCATTGCAGTGACAATGAGAACAGGATGCAAAATCCTGAGCTGCTAGTTTATCACAGAAGCTACAACGACAGGAGGCTTTTGAATGCACATACTTCAGTATTCAACACAAACTGATGAGTTAAATAAAATAAAAATTGACCTTAAAAATGTGCTTGGAAGTTCACCTCTTTTGTCATTTAAAAATTATTATGCTTCATTTATTTTTTTCACTTCTGTCTTGGTTACTTTTCTCTCATTTCTGAGACAAAATACCTGTGGCCCAGAATGAAGGGAGGAAAGTTCCATTTATCTTAATGTCTGTAGAGATTTCATTCAATACTCAGCTCATGTTCAGCCAGAGTGGTGCCTGGGAGGAGGCAGCAGTTCATGCTGGTGGTGGAAAACAGCTACAGCAACATGAACAAAAGGGGGAGGAGCCCTGGAGAGCAAGCCTCTTTCCTTCACATTGTATGAAGGTTACATGCACCAGGGCCTGCCTGTGTGACTCTCACACCCATAATCCCATAATCCAAGCACTGTACCAAGAATTAATCACCAACTCAAGAAGCAGGTCCTATCACTGCCTGAAGCTTTGGGGGGATTTCTAGCCACAAACTGTAACAGCTGCCCATATTTATTCAAGTGTGACAGTCACTTCTATATATTCTACTTACATTATGTCAGTCAAATTGGACATCTACACCCAATCACCCAATAGAATGTTTGCATTGTTTTGTTTAGTACCTTATCACCAGCTATATACATGCATAATAGAAAACATCTATTCCCAAAGTTTTTTCAAAAATTTGAGATAACATTTTAATAACTTTTTTAATTAGCTTATGAACTGGTAAGATTTACTCAGATCATAATTTCAAGATTTTTTTTTTTTTTTTGGTTGCAGAACCTGGGATTAAACTCAGGCCTTTGTGCTTGCTAGGGAAGCACTTATTCTACTGAGCCATCTCCCTGGCCCCTTAGATTTGTTTTATGACATTGTCTCAGCTACTTTTCTCTCCTTGCTGGGACAAAATACCCAACACGCAGAATTAAGGAATGAAAGGTTTATTTTACCTCAGTTGATGGAGAATGCAGTCCATACTCAGCTGGCTCCAAGGCAGAGTGACACATGACAGAAAGCAACCTTCATGGTGGTGGCAAAGAGCAAAGTGAGAAGGAGGAGCTGCAGCACCAAGCAGCTAGCTAGCCTTCCCCCACCCCATCCTTACAACTGTATTCAGAGTACCTGCCTCAGGGCACCCACACCCATAATCCTATGTTGGATCAAGAATCAGTCACAAACTCCAGAAGCCATCCCATGACTACATGAGGCTTTGGGGGGGGGGGGTCATGGCACAACTAGACACAAACCATAACAGACACGTAGGAATAAGAGTCAATGTATATAAATTCTCTTTCTGATTCTTTAGTGGGTGTTTGTTGGTGTTTGCTGGCCACTGTTACAAATATGGAGAACTATGGTGATAAACAAATCAGCCAAAGTAGGAAGGGCTCTTTCCTTAAGAAAACACATAGAGTGCACCAGGCAACCAACTAGAGCTCAACAAATACAGTAATGACAGGGCCATCACAGATGAGCTGGTCAGGAAAGGCCCGCAGAGAAATCCTTTGAGCCAAGACCTTCATGAAGTTATCCAGTGGGTCACATAATTGCCTGGGAGAATGCATATTTCAGGCTAAAATAAAAAGTAATACACATGTGGAAAACAGAAAGGCTAGAGCCATTGTTTCAGGAGAGCAGTGTTAGTGATGGCTAAGGTAACTCGGTCCCTAGGCATTCTTGGAGCAACTGAGAAAATTGAAAAAAGGAAAGATGGTGCTGAATTATAAAGGAGCAAAATCATATGGGGTCTTACAAAATTTATGAGAGTATTCCCAAGGTCTGCAGAAATTGGTGGAATGGCAAAAAAAATGGATTCATTTAAAGGGGTTTATAAACTACTTAGTGGAAACAACAGTGATGTAAGGAGACTACAATTTATTTAACACACAGGCTAGGACATTTTTACAGGGGACCGGAAGAATATTTAAAATTTTTGGGAAAACAGAGAAACCAGCACTGCTGAAAGCAAAACAGACATAATTACTGCTATGCCTGCAGAGTTCCAGGAGAACAATGTTAGTGACAGGCTAAGGTGACTGGTTCCCTAGGCATCCTTGGAGGATTTCAGACCTGTGCTTACCTGTGTCTAGCTAGGCAGGTGAGTGGGCAAAGAAGGCTGGAAATGTGCTGTGAACTGGGGAAATAACAATAGGAGGTAAATCTGAGGGCCATTTTCTGGACAATAAAACACAGATGACTATGATCTGCTGGTGAAAATATTGGATGGATGAAAAAGGTAAGAATTCAGTGTAAAGAGCAAGGCAACAAGGCATTTTTAAATTCCATGGAAAGCTTTATCATACAAAAGAATCACTTTGACAGTCGTGTGACACAATGCAAGAGTGCATTTTGGTTTTTTAAGTTTCAATTTAATATGACATGAGAATACTACAGGGTAGCAAGTTGTATAACATTTGAACACTTCAACTCTGCATTATCTGTGTTTTTGTCTAGCAATTTGGAACAAGAGAAGCTAGTGGGTTACCGATCTGCAGGGTCAAATGGTTTCCTATGTGTAAATGTATTTTTAAGTAGTTGGCACGCTTCTTGATTTTTTTTAGGGTATTAGTTTGATCTTTCCTAGGAGAAAATCACATACAAATTTTAAGAAAGAGAGAGAGAGAGAGAGACAGAGAGAGAGAGATTTACAAGCTAAAATAATTTAGCTTGTAAATTATTTTAGAAAATAATGACTACTGACTACATTCCTGAAATAATTTTAATGCCTTTTCTGGAACTTCCCACAATGTTTATCATAGTTTTACAAGTTATAAAGCAGGACCAAAGTCTGTCAATAAGCTGAACACAACCCTATTGCTGGGTGATGGTGCCAAAATTCCAAAAAGCTTCTGCTTTAGACTCCACTCCATGTTTTTCCCCCATGTACCACATCACCTTAACTCTTGAATGTGCTCTGAGTGGGGCTCCGTTTGGCCCAGAGTACATGCCATTGTCTCAGCAGGGGTAGGAAGCCCAGGAGTTAATTGACACCACAGAAATTCAGTTGTGTTCTGCCTTGTATTACTAATGCTGCTTTTAAGCTTTTCCTTCTACTACTAAAATGGAATAAGTATTCACATTTTTAAAAGAAATCTCCCTGCTCTGTCCATTTTCTGACACAGTTTTTCTTGAATTCTATGTAGTGATTTGTGTGCAGTTGCAAATTCTTCACATGATCAGTGATTTATTGGGTAATTTTGCTACCAAAGAACTAGTTTCTACTATTGAAACTTCTAGAAATCCCTATAGAAATAACTTTTAATATTTCTAGTGTCACAGTATTTTATAGTCCTCATGGGTTCAAACAAATGAGAGTATTTTTATTTCAGTGATTATAGTTTCTAGTAGTAGTCTTGTGATTTTAAAAATTTCACTGAATCAATCATTAAAAATTCCTGAGAGCCAGGGATACAGCTGAGTGGCACCTGAAAGTGCGAAGGCTTAAGTTCGATTCCTGGTACCAAAAAAATGTAGAAATTAATAATGAAGCCAGTGTGGTGACACTCATGTGTAATCCCTGCACTGAAGAGGTTGCAGCAGGCGGACCCATGATTTCGAGGCCAGCCTGGGATGCATGGTGCATTCCAGGCCAGTCTGAACTACAGAGTAAGACTGTGTCTCAAAAGTTTCAAAAGAAGAGAAGGTGGGATTAATAAGTAACCAGTGAACCAGGAACAGAGCCTTGGGGAGATAATGCAGCAGAGTCCACACCTGCCAAGCACTCATGGCACACAGCAGAGGAATCAATATTCAAGAAAGAAAGGACTGAATCCCTGCTGTGTCCTGGAATGAGGGAATGTGGTAAAGAGTAAAGCAATATGGGAGCTGATTGAAGGAAAGCCAATGCAGGAAACTGAAGTCTGGAAGCCTTCATGTCATGTAAGAAGAGGGATAGTGAGGAAAGGAGGGAGGAGTTACTTGGGAGCTCTGACAATGTCTTACTCCATTCAGGCCTTTTCTTGTAGTGTGGGTGCTACACATCTCTTATGCAACAAGTACATTGTGTTCAAACCAGTGATTCTTTCATTTAAATACAACCATTTTAAAGGTTCATTTTAATGTGTTCATTAATTACTCAAAGTCAAATGGCCAACTTTCCCAAACTTTTATGTAGACTTAAAGCAATCCCAAAAAGCTCCCAGAGCCATAGCTCACATAACTGAAGAAAGCAATCCTAAAATTCACAGTGAGCCAGCAGAGACCTGAAATAGCAAAAGCAATGAGTGCAACCCAAGGGTTCTCACAATTCCAGACACAAAGCTACACTACAAAGCTACAGGGAGCAAAACAAAATAAAATAAATAAATAAATAAGAATAACAATAAGATCAGCATTGACAATAAAATAGACCCATGAAAAATGGAACAGAACCGAAGACCCGGAAACAACTCCAGGCACACTCAGCCATGACACAGGGGCCGAGTCCCCTGGCTGAAGCAAGGTAGAGTCTTTAACAAACAGTGCAGGGAGCAGCACTGGCCAGCCATGCAGGAAGGACTCAAAGAATGGAACAGTACTGTGGGGAAAAACGTGAAGAAGGATGAGAGCGAGATTTGGCTTAGTACTAGCACCTTTGCACATCTCTGGCAAAGCAGCAACAGGAACAAACACAGAAGGCGGGGTAGGGGGAGCAGTGGAGGCAGTCATGTACTTTAGACTTCGAAAGCGACAAACTTGACCGACCTCCAGAACGTGCAGCACCAACTGCATGTAATTCTTAATGAACTCCAATCAGCAAGAAATCATGTAACACTGTTGAATCCTTGCACCAACTTCATGGGTTTCCCTGTACAGGGCCACAGTCACTTTCCAAGGAGAGATTGAAAACAAGGTTAAAGTTGCCTCACCATAAGGTCCCACAGCCCACCAGAGGAAAGCCTAGTGAAACACCCGGATGCAGCATGCAGCATCTAGCCACTGGACATCAGCGTCTGCTTGTCCCTATCAAGCACTCTTCACATAGTAAAAGGGTCATTTGCTTTTATGCCAGAAGATCATCTTCGGTTTGCTTATGGACACTTCTGATGACATAGTACACCTCTGGCTTAAGAAACTTCTTACCTACCTTTGACATTTTGGCATACAAAGGAATCATCGCATGTTTTGGCTGCTTTGCAGCTTTCTTTGCAGTGGTATCTCCATGAGATGGTTTGTCATCAGGCTGCAGAGATGGGATGCAGTGAGCAGCATGCACCAAGACTGCTAGTGCCTTGCATGGTTGCAACTTGATAGACAAGCTGGGCATGGTGGTGCACACTTGGGAGGCTGAGGCAGGATGATCTTTAGGTGTTCTAGACCAGCTGGGGCTACAACGTGAGCTCAAGGCCAGCATGAACTGCATAGAGAGAACTTGTCTCACAAACACAAAAACAAGAATAAAAAGAATTTGATAAAGAAAAGATAGTTTAGGTTATTGATAATGGTTAAATCTATTGTACCAGAAAAAAAAGTAGTTCCTATTACGTGGGATTTTTAAAAATCAAAGGTAATTTTAACTATGTTGATATTTTATGTCCAAGTTCTTAACATAGCAACAATTCTAATTTTAATGATCATTGGTTTAATTTTTTCCTTTTTATTATAGAGCAGTTAATAGAAATGTGAATTTTTATAACCCTTATTGCTGCTTGTTGCTGAAACTGCAAACCCAGCTGGATACTGGTAACAAAACCGATTATGCTTGAGAAGTGCTCTCATGAGCTATGCACAGCGCTTCCCTCACAGTAACCGGCTAGAACTTGAACCTGAGTATCATTAGCACACATAAGCTAGCTACAGTAGCTAAAGATAATTCTACCGAAGCCACCAGCCTTCTTTGACTTAGAAGTATTTTGTTTTGTATTATTTTTGGCATTCCTACATTTGGGCCAAGTAATTACTAAATATTTTCTGAATACACATTTTTATATGTGGTTTGTAGAAATCAAAATATTGTTTTTTTTTTTTTTATTAAATCACGTTTTCTACCTAACACTGGGCTACTGTTAACAATGCAAAATAAAAATAATGAAATTATTTCATACCTTTGAAAAAATTCCCTACTGTTTAATACTTGACACTGTACTGTACTGTCTAGTTCACAGATATACATGGATGATAATTTGATGCAAACATAATTACATATGTAGAGACTAATATGCAAACATAATTATGAAAATTAAAACAATCTGAATTTAACAGTCTATGATACCATGTGAAAGAAAATAAATACTAAGTATTCTGCTATTTGTAATATTTTATGCCATCTTTTACATTATTTTCTCAATGCATTTGTGCTGCTTACCTTTGTCTCATTTCTGAGAAAGAAATACCCAGCACCAAAGGTTAAACAGGACAAGGTTTATTTTGTTCGCACGTGGCAGACGTTGAAGCCCTTAATTGGCTGGCTCCAAGGCAGCAACAGTTCAGGGAGGGGAAGTCCACAAGAGCAAGAAAGGGAGAATACAAGTCTGTCTTCCTCCTTTGTATTGCAGGCAGGCCACAAGCCTAGGCTAGGTCCTTACATCCACATAATCTCGGGATTCCTGTTGCACAGGCTCAGAATGTTCACAAAATGAGGACCTCAGCTCCCAGCGGAGTCATTTAACTTCTAACTTTTCAAGTTGACAGAATGGGTCAACCTTTGCACCATCCTGACCCTGAACAGCTGCCCCAGGGCATGTCCTCTATGCCCTAGGATGTGGAACTGCTGAGTCACTTAGGTGACCTTCTCAAGTTGACACAATGTATCTGCCATGACACATTCAACTAAAAAAATTTAGCCCCAAGTTTCTTCATATGTGAATTTAAATGAATAGTGGTTTGAAGATTTATTATAGTGATTATGTATCAGTGCAGATAAGCATGTGTCTTATGAATAGGACTTTTTTTTTTCTGAAGTAAGTGAGCCATGCAGATAAACTTTCAGAGCAGAAAAGAAAACATTTCAGGTGCTCTTGATAAATAAACCATGGTTACTAATCCTGCATGGCACATGGCATTGTGACAAATAGGTCACTTTTAGAGAGAGCTTAATGAACATTAAACTATAAAAGAACAAAAAAAGGTAAGAAGAATCCCATTGGAAGAAGTTGATAAGAAATTTTTTTATGGCAACTTATAAAGATTTTCTGGTACATTTACATGACAGATGTAACACAAATTCAGACTGTAAAATTTAGGCAAATCACAAAGCTAGTGGGTTTTAGTACTCACCTATCTAGACAGAATAATTTATAAAACTCATATTTACTTCTGTTACTATTTATTCTATTTTATGGTGTAAATTTGGATATTCAGTAAATATCCAAATTTACACCATAAAATTTGCATAGCATGAAATTAAAAGGATTAAAAATATCTCTTAAGAATTTACCATCAAAAAAGAAAAAAGAAAAAAAAAAAAAAAACCAGCAGTGAGATAGCTCAGCAGACTAAGCACCTGCTTAAGTACACACCAGAACCTGGGCTCAATCCCAGAACCACAGGCAGTACTGGCCCCACCCCTGGGTGAGCTGAACCAGCCAAGGAGACTGGGTGTGGTGGTACATGCCTGTAATCCCAGCCCTGGGGAGGCTGAAACTGGGAGGATCACTAAGAGCCCGAGCTGTGCAGTGAGACAATGTACCAAATATATGAAACAAAAAAAACCAATTTATCATCCATAAAATATTTTAAGTGTTTTGATTAATTAGTAGGTGATTTCTATTCTGCTTTTAAATTCATAGGACAAAATTAACATTTACTTCAATAACATATTAATAATGAATAATCTTTGGAAAGAAAACAATATTTTACTACATAATAACAGGAAAGTGAAATAACTTTGGGGCCAGGGAGATAGATCAGTAGAATAAGCACTTGCCTGGTAAGTGCAAGGGCCTGAGTTCAATCCCTGGTACTACAAAAAAAAAAAAAAAAAAGTGAAATAACTTTATTTTGCTAACCCTGCTTTCCATACGCACTTTTCTGACATTGCCTAAAAGTAATCCTTTCCATTCACTAAGCAGTGCCACCTTGTGGACTCCTTTTGATTGCAGAAAGTATTAGTGAGGGGTCTAGGGAGATGGCTCAGTGGAATAAGTGCTTGCCTGGCAAGCATAGGATCCTGAGTTCAATCCCTGATTCCACAAAAAAAAAAAGAAACATTGACTAACTTAAAATTTAGAGGTGGAGCATTTTATGCTTTAGGTCTGCAAGTCTTGATGGAAATTAGAAATGAGTACCCATGATTCCAGCTATGCAATCCGATTGCCTCTTTTCATGAACATTCACATCTTAGGCATGCTCCCTGCTCTCTCCTAGGAGGCGTCTTTCAGCAGGCACAGCCTCACTGATTATATAATGTGGCTTTGTAAATTTGGTTTAATGAGAGGGGAACTTGGTGATTAATAGATGTAATCAGCAATTTGCTGTTGTTCTGGTTAGTAGGATTTAGGCTCTGCCCTGATTTGTGGCCATGTTAACCGTTTAACTTTTAATTTATAAAGTTGGATCCAAAATACTTCAGTTAACAGATATTTGAAATAACTATTAATAAGATTTTTTTTAAAGAAAGATTTGTGCTTAATAATAATTTTTGGTCAAGTTATCTAACTTCTGCATCTTAATTTCTTCATCTTTAATGCAGGGTTGCCTATTCTTGTAATGATTAAATGAGCCAATATGCATAGAGCAAGATGCCTGACACAGAGTAGGCAAGCAGTAGCTCCTGACCCTACTGATTCCCACCCAAATGCCCTTTACCTTGCTAACACACTCATCCATTAGCTGCTATGAGTGCTGGCTGCTAACATTCAGAAATTTTTCGGGGCCTGAAATACTGTGCTCTCGAGCCACGTGTTCTAAGATCCTCAGATAGGAGACCAATGCACACAGCATACAGGGCACAAACGATGGCCTCGCCTTGCCTTCCACTGCATTCACCAACAATTCCACAATGAAACATGTGTTTAAGAACCTCAAGTGTAATTAGTTGACAGCTCAGCTACAGCCAAGACCACATCAGAGCTTGGATGTATCCTGTCTTGTTTCTCTGAATTCCTTCTTTTTACTGCTTCTGTAATAAATCACATTGAAAAGAATTCCTTTCCTTTTGGCTTTATATCTAAGTATCTGAAATATGACAGTATACAAAAATGTGAATTCTATTGCCATTTCAATAGCTATTATTATCTTTGTTCATCATCTAAGATTCTGACATAACGAAGGATAAGCTCTTAGGTCTCCTTTGCCATGCCACTAGATGGGATACAGCTTTCCAGCAATTTGCCACAGGTATCTTTATTTTTTTTTAATTAAGATCTTTACAATTTTGATAAGAACAGCTAGCTCATATTCCCTAGCAAAAGTCTAGAGCACAAATATTCTACTGTTGAATAAGCCTGAGAGAATGTCTTCTCTCCATGTGACTCTCCTTAGGCACACTCTACATCATTGCTCACTTTCCCCTCTGGCCCCATTCTCTCTCTGATCAGAAAATTTGGGACACAACTGAGTTACAGATGAAATGTTGGCTGTCGTTGCAGCCCTTCTTTTTCTCTGATTTTTGTTCTGAAAACTTAGGTTGTTTAACCCTCCAAAAGAGAAGCTTATTATTATTATCCTACAATATAGATTGTTGAACTTAACTTCAGTATTGGTCTGAATATCTAACATCTTAAGACATAACATGAAACAGGTATTTCCTATCAAGTATTGATATGTTAAACTTTAACTTCCTACAGAATATGAATGAAAAAATTTAAAAATATCTTTAAATGACAATAAACAATTACATATTTTTACACAGAAATTTAGATATCTAACAATATTATAGCAGGACAGTACTGTGACATTTTTTTCTTGTCTTTTGTTTTCATTTACTGCCTTTTTTTTTTTAAACAAACATGTACTTGCAAGACAGCATGGCAGTA
Organism: Ctenomys sociabilis; assembly: GCA_004027165.1. NCBI lineage: Eukaryota > Metazoa > Chordata > Mammalia > Rodentia > Ctenomyidae > Ctenomys > Ctenomys sociabilis. Next base: position 20,560 of record PVKA01004301.1, read on the forward strand.
ATTAGTATTGTTAATTGGTCACTGAACAACTCAGACACTATGTCTGGTGTTTTCTTTTTATAGTCTTTGATCCAAAGTTTCTAATACATACCGACATTATTACAAAGAAGGGTTACTGGGCCAGCCAGATAGCTCAGCAGATTAAATAAAGTGCCTGCTTAGGCAAAAAGAGACTGGAGTTTGATCCCTGGCATGCAGTGCTGGCCCTGCTCCCAGGGCACACTGAGTCAGTGACTGAGACTGGGCATGGTGACATGTACCTGTAATCCCAGTGCTTGGGAGCCTGAGAACAGAAGGATCACTGCAAGTCTGAGCTGTGTAATGAGATCCTATAGACCCTGTACTAACTCATTAAAAAAAAAAAAAAAAAAAAAAAAAAAAAAAAAAAAAAAAGAAAAGAAAAGAAAGAAGGGTGACTAGTGCTATCAAAATAGCTCAGCAGATTAAGCACTTGCTTAGGCCAACTCAGGAACCAGGGTTTGATTCCCAGTACCACATGCCTCGCTGACCCTGGCCCCGTGCATAATGAGCCAGCAACCAAGACTGAGTGTTGTGGTGCATGCCTGCAATCCCAGCGCTGGGGAGGCTAAAAACAGGAGGATCACTATGAGTCTGAGCTGTGTGGTGAGACACACAGCTTTGTAATGTAAAATTACAAAGAAAGAAAGAAAGAAAGAAAGAAAGAAAGAAAGAAAGAAAGAAAGAAAGAAAGAAAGAAAGAAAGAAAGAAAGAAAGAAAGAAAGAAAGGCCAGCCAAACAGTTCAGCACATTAAAGCACCTGCAAGCAGGTGCAGGGGCCTAGAGTTTGATCTGTGGGCCTGCTGTGCCAGCCCCGCCCCCAGGGCACACTGAAACTGCAATTGAGACTGGGCATGGTGGCCGCCCACCTGTAATCCCAGCTCTTGAGAGGCTGTACACAGGCAGATCACTATGAGTCTGGTCTAGTAGTGAGACCCACAACACCCTGTAGACCCTTCCTAAAATACAAAGAAAATAAAAATAAAAATAAAGAGCAGTTAGTTCCCAAATTCTACTTGTATTAAAGAATACTGAGGGGACTGGGGAGATGGCTCAGTGGAGTAAATGCTTCCCTGGCAAGCACAAGGGCCTGAGTTCAAACCCTGGTTCCACAAAAAAAAAAAAAAAAAAAAAAATAAAGAATACTGAAAGAAATCTAATATGATTAGACAGTGAAATGGTTTTCACAGATTTCAGAGAGTCCTGTATGTCATTCCCCTTTCTCATATGTTTTTTAATTAATTACTCTATGGATGTGAGAAACACTCACTATTACTCTATGAGAATTCTTATTTGCATATCCTGTGGATGTGGAAATACATTATTTAAGTAATCACCTTATTTGTCAGAGAAGCTAAGGGAAGTTTGTTTTTGATACTTAATAAATTATAGGAATTGCTTTGAAAGTTTACAATATGTAAAACTTGAACATTCAATTAGGGACAGAGTAAACTTGAAACAATGATGGATAAAATAAAACAAAGGAAGTTGCAGTGTATAGCTGCAGTCACCAGAAAAGAACCAGAAAATGCTCAGATGTTGCAACAAATAGGAGCTAAAATCCTGGACATAGTTTTGTTAAAGAAAAGGTATGAGTTAATTTTTTAATTAAACTCATTTTAAGTGATAAATGAAACATTGAAATTGTGACATAGGCATAGGCACTATGTGGGATGTTGATACATGTGTCCACTGTTTAATGTGAAATCTGATTAAATGTCAAATCTATTTCCTCACTGATCAAATCTTAGAGTAAAAACTTTTCTGATTCATGTTTTCCTTTTGCACTGTAAATTACTATCTACAGTCACTCTGCAGTACAGTAGCACCCCAGGAGCTCTAGCTTCTAAGTCCAACTTAGTACTCAGTGTGAATGGCCTGAATCTCTCCTCCATCCTGTTACTGCATTTTGCCTGGCCCCTGAAAACCCTCATCCCCCTTCAAGCTTCCATGAAAGCCTTCTGGCCAGATTTCCTGAGTGAGATCCTGGAGCACTGATCTTGGTTCCTGGCTCATTTCTCTCTTAAAAAGCGATTTCCAGCTCCATCCAGGTTGCTACACATGACAGGATCTCATTTTGCACAGCAAGGGCTAAGTAGCATTCCGCTGTGTATAAGCATCATATTTCCTTTATCCATTGATTTGTTAATGGCACTTGGGCTGTTTTGCCATCTTTCTATTGTGAATGACAGTGCACATAGTCAGTGGCAATGTTTTTCCAACACACTGATTTCATTGTCTGCCTATCTATCCAAGATTGGGATTTCTGGGTCACATATTGGTTGCATTTTAATTTTGTTCTCCATACAGAGCACACCAATGTATTTCCTACTCAGCTATTTGCAAAGCTTCCCTTCTACACATTCTCCTCAGTCATTTGTTTGTTTATTTGATAATGACCATTCTTTCTGGAGTGTATGTTTTGATTTTTTTGATGGTTTGCAACGTTGAATGTTTTTCATCTAACTATTGGTCATTTTCATGTTATTCTTTCAGATATATCTATTTTGACATTAAATACACCAACCCCTTACCAGACATAGAGGTTGCCATTGTTTCCTCTTGCTTGCATCTTTAGTTTTTGTTTCTTACACTGCACAGAAGTTTTTAGTTCGGATATTCTAGTCTTGCCTTTGTTTCCTGTGGTTTCGGAGTCTTCAAAAATCTCTTGTCAGCTCCAATGCACTGAATCATTTCTTTATGTTTTCTTTTAGTAGATTGATAGATTAAGGTTTCAAGTTTAAGTCTTTACATCACTTTATGTTGATTTCTGTAACTGGTAAATGGTAAGGGTCTAACTTTATTGATGTATGGCTAGAAACCCAGTTTTCATAGTACATTTTATTTTATTTTACTTATTATTTTGTTTTATTTATCTATATTTATTTTTATATGATCAGTACAGGGCCTCACTATGCAGCTCAGACTCATGGTGATCCTCCTGTTTCCACCACACCCGGTCTTGGTGGCTGGCTCAGCATGCCTCAGGGTGGGGCTGGCATACATGTGGTGCCTGCCAGGGGTTGAACCCAGGTCCATGTACTTGTCTAAGCAGGCACTTAGTCTGCAGAGATATCTCACTGGCCCCAGTATCATTTATTTTAATTATAGTTCTTTCTCCAGTGATTATATTCAGTACCTTTGAGGAAACAAATAGTGGATTCTAGATTTGGATGTTTATGTCTAGGTTCTCAATTCTGTTTCATAGTCCACATGTTTGAGTTTATGCAAATCCTATGCTATTTTGCTTTTGTAGCTTGGTAGTGTGTTTTGAAATTAGTTATCACTTTTTTCTTCTTATTGTTCAGTTTTGTGGTTCATGTAAATTCTAGGATTGCTATTTCCTTTGTATGACAAGTGTCCTTGCTGTTTTTGTAAGGAATGCCCTGAATCTGTAGATCATTTGAAATGATATAGACATTTTACCAATGATTCTTTCAATCCACAAATAGTATTGAACAGGATATATTTCCATTTTTAAAAATCCTATGCATTTCTTTCTTCAATGTTTTATAATTTTCACTGTAAACATCTTCCACCAATGTCACCTTTTTCCTGAGTATTTACTTTGTTGTAGCTGTTGTAGATAATATTATTTTCTTTTTTTATGTATTTAATACAGGGTCACAGGGTCTCACTACAGAGATTGGATTCATAGTGATTCTCCTGTTTTCAACCTCTTAAGTTCTGGGAGGTGTGTGCAATTATGCCCCGTTTCAATTGTGGGCTCAGTATGGCATGCCAGGGATTGAACCTTGCCTCCGCTCTCTGCCTGAGCGGGCACATTATTCTGCTGAGCTATCTGACCAGCCCTAAGATTGTTCTCTTGATTTTTATTTGTGATAATTCACTATTGGCACATAACAATGGTACTAAATTTTTATATATTGATGTTTTGCTCTTCACCTTTGCTCTAATTTATTTATTACTCCTAATAATGTATTTTGTGAAATTTGGGCAGTTTTCTAAATGAAAGATCATGTCGTCTGTGAACAGTGGTATTTTACTTCTTCGAAGTTGCATTCACTTAATTTTGTTCTGTTGCCTGATTGCTCTCTACTAGAAGGACTGTGTTGCCTAAAAGTGGTAAAGAAGGACACCCTTGTCTTGTTCATCTCAAACAGAAAGCTTTCCACTTTATCACATTCAACATAATGTTGGCTGTTGATTTATTATATATAGCCTTTATTATATTGAGGCACAATCCTCCTATTTTGCCTTTGTTCAGTGTGTTTAATCCCCAAAGGTGCTACATGTTCAGTGATTTTTCCTCATATGTTGACTAGACAGAATGTGTTTGTGCTTCCTCTTATTGATATCTTTGTTTTACATGTTTTGTACTTCCTAGTATCCCTAGAAAAAATCCTACTTGATCACATTGAATAAACTTTTGAATTTGCTGTTGAAATCTGTCTACCATTATTTTGTCAAGAATTTTTGCATCTGTGCCTATCAGAAATGCTGATGTGTAGTTTTTTTTATTTATTTTTTATTTTATTGAACTATAAATGTCAATCAGACAGTTTCAAGACACCTTAACAAGACAGATTCGATAAATTAATACATTGTAAACTGTTTTCATAATGTTTTGGTATCGTACAAGGTGCATACATGATATTATATTTACAGATATTATTTTAGCAGATGTCCCTTATCAGTAAATTAAGAGTGTAGCTGCTTACTTATCTTATTTTTTATACCTGAATTATATCAAAAATTCAATAATTATTTTCCTAGTGGATGAAAATGAATCTATGCTTTTTTTTTTTTTTTTTTTTTTTTTTTTTTTTTTTTTTTTTTTTGGCAGAACCGGGGATTGAACTCACATCCTGGCATTTGCCAGGGAAGCGCTTATTCCACTGAGCCATTTCCCTGGCCTGATGTGTAGTTTTCTGTTATGCCTTTCTTTCTGATTTTAGTATGAAGCTAATTCTGGTTTTATACAATAGGCTCAGAATATTTATGTTACTTTCTTTTTTTCTGAGAGAACAAAAAGAGAATGGCATTATATTTTCTGAAAATGTTCTATAGAATCATCAGTGAAAATATATGGTCTTGAGATTTCCTTTGATGGTAGCCTTTTTGTTACTGATTTGATGTCATTACCTGTTTTTGTGGGCTTAGGTTTTCTCTCTTTCTCATGTTTTAGTATGGCAATGTTTTTTTTTTTTTTGGTTTTTTTTTTTTTTTTTTTTTTTTTTTTTTTTTTTTTTTTTTTTTTTTTTTTTTTGGTTTTTTTTTTTTTTTTTTGTCTTTTTGAGACAGGGTCTCATTATGCAGTTCAGGCTGGCCTTAAACTCACTTAGTAGCTCAGACTGGTCTCGAACTCACAACAATCCTCTTGCCTCAGCCTCCCGAGTGCTGGGATTACAGTCATGTGCCACCATGTTCAGCTTAGTATGGCAATGTGTCTGCATCTAGAATCTTCCTAGTTCACCCACAAGATCAACTTTTTGATACACAGATATTCATAGTTATCTTTCATATTTCTGTGTTGTCAGTACTAATGTATTATTTTTCATTTCTGATTTCATTATGAGTTTTTCATTTTATAATTTTAAGAAATTTTCTTTCCAACTAATTGGCTTTGTTTTAATCCTTTGTACTTTTAAACATCTCTATTATATTCATTATTCCCTTCTTTTTATAAATTTGGTTCGTTCTTATTTTTCTAGAACTTTACATGCAGTGATAGTGTTTGAGATCTTTCAGTTTTTTATATAGCTACTGTAAATTTGGTTCTTATTGCTAATTTTTCTGTATCCCATGAGTTTTGCTATGTTTTATTTTCATTTGTTTCAACACATTTTTAAGTTTTCCTTCATAACTTCTGCATTTCTCATTCACTATTCAAGCATCGTTTACTAGGCTCTATTTTGGTAACTTCAATTTCATTTAGAAATTGAGTTTTAATTTTATTATGTAGATACCCTTAAAATCATCCTTTTCAGTTTTTTGTTAAATGTTTTGTGACCTGTCATGTGATCTATCCTTAGAGAACATTCCATGTACTGAAGAGAAGAATGTGCTTTCTGCAGCTATTGGAGGAAATGTTTTAGAAGATACATTTAGAAGATTTAATACATTTAGTCTAGAGCACACTTCTGCATTATTATATCTTCATTAATTTTCTGTTTGAATACTCTATGCACTGATGAAAGTTGGGTGTTAAAGTTCTCTGTTATCATCCTATTGCACATTATTCTTTTAGGTCTATTTTTTGAGATATATACTTGGGCATTCTAATAATTGATGTGTATATGTTTGTATTTGTTATCTCTGCTTGTTTAATTGACCTCTTTATGATTGGTGACCTTTCTGGTCTTTTCCTTCTGCTTTTTAGTTAGTCTGAAATTTGATTCATTTGATACAACTCCTCTGTTTTCCTTTGGATTCTGTGTACATGTGATATCTTACTTTCTTTGCTTTCAGTTTATTTTTGTCAGCATAGGGGTACTTCTATCCATTTAGTCACTGACTTTTAAATGGATACTTTTATTTATATACCTGTGACTTACTATTGACAGGTAGACTCCTACTAGGCTTTTATAACTTCTCTTCTACTTTCATTGTAGCTCCTTTCTTTTTCCACACTGTCTTGTAGACTTCAGTGTAGCTAATTGCTTTATAATAGCAGTGTATTTTGATTGCTTAATTGTTGATTTATCTAAGATAGACTTTTGCATTTTGGTAACTACTAAGTTCTGTATTAGAATATCCAAATATATGTGCAAAATATAAATAGCTGGAAAAGAAGTAAGTCTGCTATGGTAATGCAAGGAAGCTCTACCTCCAAGCTTTGTTCATAAGAAGCTACTGTATTTTGGAAGGATAGTGATTTAACATGATTATAAAAATAAACTAAGAAATGATGGAAAAGAATAAAAGGAGAAAGTGTACAAATAAGAAAATTTCATGATAATACTCTACTCTTCCTCATATTTTCAATTTTTTTATATTAAGAGATAGGCAGGGGCTGGGAAGATGGCTCGTAGAATCAGTGCTTCCCTGGCAAGCAGAAGGGCCTGAGTTCAATCTCCAATTCTGAAAAAAAAAAAAAAAAAAAAAAAGACACTGGCAATATTTGAAGATGTAAATAAGACATATTTTAACAAACCATTTAGATTTTTCTATTTTGTCTATCTTTTATTATACTGTAATGCTTATTATTTTTAAACATTTTATTTTGTAGTCTACATAATAATGTTATATAGGACTTGCTGGATAGTTCAGAAGACTAAAGCACCTTCATAGGTGGGTACAGGGACCGGGATTTGATCCCTGGTGTGCCATGCTGGTCCCATGTCCTGGGGAGTGCTGATACAGAGATTGAGACTGGGAGTGGTGGCACATGGCTGTAATCCTAGCGCTTGGGAGGCTGAAAATGGAAGAATCACTATGAGTCTGATCTTTGTAGTGAGACCCTGTAGACTCTGTACTAAATACATAGAAAAATTTATGTAGTTTATGAACCTTGCTGATAGTATCACAGCATTCTGAATTTGTCTGTACAATTATTCTTATCAGTATTTATAACTTCCTATCTTCCATTCAAACATATTGCTGTCTTTTTCCTTCACCTTTAAGTTTCCCCTTTCACAGTGCTTGTAGGACAGACCTGGTGGGTGTGCATTTTTCCAGCTTTTGCCTCCAGGAGACTCTCTTTACTTTCCCTTCATTAGTTTTGTTGATCTCAGTTTTCTCTGTTGATAGTTTTTGCTTCAGAACTGGGAAGCTATCATGCCCTTTCTCCTGGCCTATAAATTTTCTGCTGAAGACTGTTATCAGAGAAATTGGGAAACATTTACGTGGTATTGCTTTTTTCTTGCTCCTTTGAGATTCTTCCTTTTATCTTTCACCTTTGAAAGTTGGATTATAAGGTGCCTTGGGGGTAGATCTGATTGAGCTAAATCTGACTGATGACCTCAGACCTCTTCTGCGTGGCTGTGGACCTACCTCCTCTCAGTAAACTCTCTGTTGTTTCATTGAATTGGCTTTCAACCCCTTTGGCATTCTCAAGTTCCTTGTGAACGTTAATGACTCCAATACCTGCTCATTTACTAAGTTTTCATAGGCTTTCTCTTTCTCTTCATTCTTCCTTTTTCTCCCCCAACTTTGTACTTTCAGGTTTCTTGTTCTGAACTTACCACATCTTTCTTGTTCGATCGACTCCTGCTATTGACGCTATTGTGTTTAATTTTTTCAGAATATACATTTAGTTCAAGCATGTCTCTTGCATGTTTCCATCACTGTGGTTTTCTTATTTTATTTTATTTTATTTTCAGAACCAGGGACTGAACTAAGGCCCTTGTTCTTGCCAGGGAAGCACTTATTCTACTGAGCCATCTCCCGGCCCTTCACTGTGGTTTTCTTATTGGAATATTACAAGCACATATTACACAGGCTGTGTCTGGCTCAGGTGGACTCCTGGGCCGAGACCATCAGAACCAGCCCAGGCACAAGCCCAGTGGACTGGGGCCTCCTGCTGTCACATATCTTCTCCCTGCACTAGGGTGTTCTAGAGGTTTCCTCTCAGGCAAACCTGAGGTGAGGCTGTTAGGATCTAATGTTAAGTTTTACTTGTCTGTCATTAAGTTGCAGGATAAAGTTTTGTGCTCAACAACCCACCTTAGCCCAGTGATCAAAGGTCTTACTCTGTACTGAACTTCCCAGGCTGAGGGGGAGGGGGTCCTCTCAGTACCTAGGCTGATGCTAAGCTGCAGTATCTCAGATTCTCACAGCTGTTTAAACCTGAGCATTCTCAAGGCCTCCCTGAGACAATGTCAAAGCTTATACCAACATGGTCCAAAATGTGAGTCTGTCTCGCTAGAGAGCAGATCTCTGCCTGATACCAGGGGGTTCCAAGCTCCCTCTTTAGGCACTGCCCTGGCTACAACTGAGTTGCTTGAGGTTGGAGGACAGGTTTGAGACAGTCCTTATACACTAAGGTTAATAATAGACTGAATAATACCTGATGCCTTCAGCTGCAGGCTCCTGTGCATTCTAAGACAGGGTGTTCAGTGTGGGCCTGGCTCACTCGAGGACGAAAATGACACAGCTGAGAGCTAAAGTCTGCTCTACCACCCCACAGTGTACAAGTATTTGTCTGATGCCAGGGAAATTCTCCTTTTTCCATTTCTGAATATGGCTTTGCTAGGATTCTGTCAGAATCCACCCAGTATGGTGTCTCACTCTGGTGGGTCTGGCTGTGAGTGCTAAGCAAAGCCCTGTGATAGCTTTCATGGTCAGTTCGCCAGTGCTAGAGTTGTTCCCTGATCATCCACCCAAGACCTGGGGAGGGCATCAAAGTCTTTCTGCCACCTGACTATCACAGTTCTGTGGAGCACTGTACAAGTATTGGTCTTGCTTAGGGCTCCTGCCGCTGGGTTACACTGTGATAGGCCAGGCGTTATGTGAATTTTAAGTCTCTGACTTGCGCTTAATTTCTTTTCCCTCCTTCAAGCAGGAGGCATCTTTTCAGACACTTTGCTGTTTGAATCTGGGGAGACGTGATACAGGCAACTCTTCTATCTGCCTGCTACCATGTATCTTTCTATTTTGCTGTACTAAAAGTAGGCACCATGGTTTCCTACCTGGTTTCCTTAATGCTTGCAAATGTAATTTGGTGCGGGAGTGGCTGTCCACTTTGTATCTTTGAAAAGAGCATTACCAGAGGAAATCAATTACTCACTGCCTTGCTATGCTTCTGAGATGAATAAAATTTAGCAAAAAGTAATTAGGCAAACAAGGTTCTAGAACCTGGCAACACTGCCAACCGAAGTCGGTTCAGAAGGCCATACTCCCACACATGTGCAGGCTTTACTTACAGCTCAAGGAAAGGAAGGCACTGTGCACACCCAAACAACCTGAATGGCTGCAGTTTGAGCTTTCCTTGGTGGGCATGGTGTAAGCCAATGGCAGCCTGTGACCAGCTGATGCTCCTTCCTTGGGATTGGCTGAGATGCAGCTATGACAAGAATACATTCTTAAGTTAGTTTACACTTCATTTGCATGCCAAGTTATTCTATAGTTTCCTTCATAGGAAGGTACATGGGGCCAAATTTCATCTCTTAAGTCCATAAACAACGGGGCTAAATTTACAGACTTAATGCTCTCATATATACATCCAGAGGAAGTCCTAGAGGTAGGTATATTGTTCTCAAGTCCTGAAAATAGACAGTAAAATCTAGAAGCCCAAGGAGAAATGACAACTTCAGGGCAAATGACAAATCGGGGTGTGCTTGAGAATGGAAGTTGAAAACACCATGTCTGCCCCAGTTGTGTCCTGGCTGTAAGAATCTGAGTGAAGCAGAATGACTCTTACTGGTTCTGGGTGCAAGACAAAGCTCTTCCCTGGGAAATAGCACATGGGCTGTACATCAATTATATGGTACCACATTGTATCAAAATGCAGTGGTAAAATTTGCCATGAAAACCAATGCCCAGTGAATATACCCCAGTTGCGGCTTTGACTCTTGAGATTGTTGACAAACTAGAATTTCAAAATTTCTCAAAAGTTGTCATTGTTTGCTGAAATTAAATGAAGAATTACACCAAAATTTCTAAAACATTTTTAATGGCTTCAGTTTAAAAGTCAGTTGACTGGGGAACTACCTGCTCAGGGCCCCTCTCCTATCCCTCTCTCAGACAGCAGTATTCTTTCCCTCAATAAATATATTCTGCTCATGAAAAAAATAAATTAAAAATAAAATAAAAGTCAGTTGATCAATTAGTGTTAAGTTATTATGAAATTGATATCAAGTTTTTCTAGTATAACCAAAATGTACTGTATTAAATTATAGCACCAGATGACTATGCCTTACTATCTTTCTGAATTTTTAATTAATTTGAAGATAATGACATACTAAAAATTAATTATGTTTATTAATATGAAGGTAAAATTTAAATAGAATAATAACAATGTTAATGGATAATGGAAACCTTACAGGAGAATGTAAATATGAATCTTAAAATATATTTAACTCAACTCCAGATTTTTATCTTTGGTGCTGCCAGAAAATTGAATCTGAATTTAGGTCATCAGCTTTTCTATTGTGTACCATTTCTACTTTTCATGCTTGTTGAAGCTGTGAAATGCTTTGCTATGTAAAACTGAAAACTTACTTGAACAAAATAAGATTTTTGAGCCCTCACATACCTACTTACTCATAAAATTTGAGAAAATTTTATATTCTCCAATATATATTGAGAAAATTAATATCCAATATTATATTCCTTTGTCTTATAGAACATTGATATAACAAACATCTGTGAGACAAATATTTTAATGAATGATATCCATTGACTGCCTTCTTCTCACTAAAATTTTATGCAATATAAACCAAAAATTGAGAAAATCACAGTAAAATTGAATTTAAAATGAATATTAACAAATGAAACTTACTTATAAAAATGAGTATGCATATTATTAGATATTAGAAGTCCCTGAAATCTGGGTCTGGTCAAACAAACCCTGGGGACACTGAACTATTTTCTTTTAGTAAGGCCATGTGTATGTTTTTAATAATTCTTTATAGGAATGTTAATTTGAGTAAAGTCTGCTAACTGTATAAATACAACTATAAATAGTTTCATTTATAAAAAAACTAAATATTTAAAAAACTGATATTTTACATGTATTTACATATTTTATATGTATTTTATTTTATTTTATTTTATTTTTTTTTTTTGCGGAACCGGGGTTTGAACTCAGGGCTTTACTCTTGCAAGGGAAGCGCTTATTCCACTGAGCCATCTTCCCGGCCTATATGTATTTTAAATATTACAGACTCAGTCTATATTTCAAAGTTCTACTAGAACTATACTGTGTGCTCTAACAGTAATAAATGGTGGCTAAATTCTGCTTAAACATCCAATTCATCATTGACATTCTCTGCATTTTCGTTTTTATCTTCTCTGCTGTTCTAGACTTTCTGTACTGTTTGCCTTATATTTAAATGATACAAATAGAAAGAGCTGCTTCCCTAAAAATTTTAAAAGGTGGAATGGTAGAGAAACATGTTTATATTTCATGATGGGTTGTTATTAGCCGTATTGTTTTGTGATTTTATATAGTAAAAAATATTATTCCTATTTTCTAGATGAGATAAATAGACCACAAAAACACCTCAATTGTTCCTAAGTAGCAAAGTCAAGACATGCTTTAGTGTTCTGGGAAGTCCCAGTGAACTCAAGCACAGTGGGGGGAATCTGAGTAAAGAAAATAGTATGGGGTGTGTGTGTGTGTGTGTGTGTGTGTGTGTGTGTGTGTGTGTGTTCACATGTAGAGGGGAAGCATTTGGAAGGAGGAAGGTCATGTATAACAATGATCAGTTGGCTGCATAAGATAAACTTTCCTAGCATGATCATCACTTGATATCATGGATTTTTCTAAGGAGCTAGCTTTTGTTATCACTTTTCTTAAACACGGATGTGTGAACAACAATGATTTTTCTTTACTGAACATATTGTATTGGCTGTGAACTCAACTGAGACAAAAGATGGAACAGTTGAACTATCATTCTATTCAAAGTTAACTGATCTATATAAAAAGTGCAGAGATCAATTATACTGACATTTTATGTGAATGGATAGCCATCAGTCTCCTTGAGTGACCAGAATGGTTAGATTAAAATCAGCCTCCCCATTTGAATCTAGCTTGGACCAGAGACAGGAACTTAGCTGTGACAGTGCATGAAGAGGAAAGGGAGAGCAGAAGGGCAGAGATGGAGAGCAGGAAATGAAAAGAAAGACAACAGAGACATAAGACCAAGGCTTTCTGATTCTTACCATAGAAGAGAACCATGGTTTGTACTGCTGTATTGCAAATATCTAATCCAGTAAGTAACTTCAAGTAACAGAGTCTCCAAATCCACTCTATGAACCTTATGTAGCACAGGTAATTCAAAACAGTGTTGAGAACTGAACGACTTGGTCTTCACAATCAAATATACAGTTTCTTCTTGGTGATGCTAATTGAATTACCAATAGTGTGTCAGTTTTACCTGTCAAAATTAAACTAGTTTGCACACCTGAAGTTCCCAAAACCATTATGGCCAATACATTCTTCTGATGGCTCAGTTACTAGGGCCCCAAATTCTAATCATTTTTCATTGTCCTTCTTTGCAAATTTACTGACCCATCAGCATTGTCTGTCAGCTATTCTACCAAATTTATTTTGTTTTACCCAAACAAATCACTTTTCTCCTCTCCCCTGTTACTGTCACTACTACTACCATTCCAGTACAAGCTATTCATATACAGTGTCCACCAAAAACATGTATACATCAGGAAAAGTAAAACTTACATAAATATTTTAATACAAAATCATTGAGACATTATGAAATTAATGCAAGCTACCTTTGGCCTCTAAAATGAGAAGAGATGCTCAAAGAGCTGGCCATGAGCCTTCAGATGTGTTAGTACAGGTGAAGTGTGTAAACAGTTTTTGGTGAACTCTGTATTCCATGGGATCATTTTGAAAACAGCTTTCTAGGCTAAAGGATGGCATTCCTTCTACTTTGTGTTCTAATAATTGTTCTGTTTTCATACTGCCCCAGCAGTCAGCAAGTCCTTTCATGACACAGTTCACCGATTTCTTAGCCCTGGCACATCTAGTGCTTTAGGGTGCTATGGTTTCCTTCTCAGCACTTTTTAATTATTTTAAACAAAAAAAAAAAAAAAAAATTTTTGGCGGAACCAGGGATTGAACTCAGGCCCTTGTGCTTGCCAAGTAAGCACTTATTCTGAGCCATTTCCCTGGCCCCAATTTTTTCTTTTTCTTTTGTGGAACCAGGGATTGATCTCAGGCCCTTGCACTTGCCAGTCAAGCACCTATTCTTCTGAGCTATCTTCCTAACCTTAAATATATTTATTTTTCTGGGTGATTTTTTTTTCACTCATTAACATGAAAGCTCCCTATGGGCATGAACTTTCTCTTTTTAATTTGGAGCAAGGCCTGACCTAAAATAATCCTCTAACTGCAATTGATGAATAAGCCAGGAATCTCTTAAAGTAATTTTTACTGATCAATGATAGTCACCCTCTCCCATGCTTTCTTTAAAATACATATACATTGCCATCTTTTTATTCCACACTGTTTGATATGTTTTGATACATTTTCTCCATTAAGTTGAGCTTTGCTAATGGGAATTTCTCTTTCTCAGTTTTCTTTATTTTCATCATATTATAATGCTGAATATCGAATACCCATTAAGTACACACTGGAATTGAAAGATGAATGAATGATTAAATACTCCAAGTAATAACTGTGATCATCCTTTAGTCAGTATGTGTAATAAGCCTTTGAATGTACTAAGCTTTTCGGATATTTGGATCCAGTGTACATGGTTTTGCATATAATGCATATAATGCTTAGTAAATAAAGTGTTTGTTATTTGAGCCTTCTTTGTTACTTAAATAATCCATGTCCATCAACAACTAAACTTTGTGTATTTTCAGAGATCATCTATAGCTGGGTGTTCAATGAATTCCCTTCCTTCGTGGCGGAAGACAGCCGGCGATTCATTTCCCAGGAGACAGGCAACCTTTATATTTCCAAAGTGCAAACGTCAGATGTTGGAAGCTATATTTGTCTGGTGAAAAACACAGTGACGAATGCTCGGGTTCTAAGTCCTCCAACACCGCTCACACTGCGTCACGATGGTAGGTAGCATGACCCTGAGCTAAAGTTCAGCCGTCTCAGACAGTGTAAAGCAAAGACGCAATAGTATTTTTCCAAACATTTGGATCCAGTACACATGAAATAAAATGTATTTGTGCTATTTAGAAACTCAGATTATGCATGCCTTAGAATAAGTTTTTTGATAGCAGAAATTGATAACCCATGGATGAGGAATTTTCACTGTAGTGCTACTCTAACATCAGAGAGGGAGAGAGAATCAGAAAAGAATAGCGATAAACACTCCACAGTACTGTTCTTTTCTTTTTAGTGCCTCTGTGCAGTACATGTATGTGAAATGTAAGTGCTTTATATGTTCAGCTTCCACTTCATTTTTATTTTAGCTACTGTCAAATTGAATGTTCAGCATTGAACATTGTAATTGTACAACTGTAATTGTATTATTACTTTCTCAATAATGGGAATAGTTGGAACTGTAACTTTTAAGTGCAACTCAGGCATGTGTGATGATGCTATAATTATAGGTACTGACATCTATCTACAATATCTTCATGTTTAAATACCTCATTTGTATTTATAGAGTTACAGATAAGCATTGCATTAAGGAAGCCAAGCACTGTATTGCAGTTGATGCATGACACGCAGTTTGTTCTGGCATGCAACAAAAAAAATCTATGAAGGTATTATTAAGAAGTGAGCTTTAGAATCCTGATTGATTTTGACATTTAAAAATAACTACTTCTACACAGTTTTTTTTTACACGGTTCTTTTATGTGCTTGTTTCCAAAATATATGTTGATGGATTGTATAGCCAGAGCTATATCACAAGATTTTCGGTTACCAGTTAGTGTGTGTATATTTGAACAAAACATTATAAAATCTATCTATCTATCTATCTATCTATCTATCTATCTATCTATCTATCTATCTATCTATCTATCTATCTATATCTTTGTATATTTCATCTAATATCAATAGATATGATTATCAGAAATTGAAGAAACTCCTTCAGTGATGATAAACCCAATATTGGACAAATGCTGTGATCTGCCACAGGCCACGCAGTTAGCTCATGTCTTGGATGAATGCGTGGAAAACAAGAACATTTGGAGGCTACTGAAACTAATGAGCCAAACAGTGATAAAGACAGACTAAAATAATGACAGGAGTGTTGGAGGGCAGGAAACAAGGCTCAGATGTGAAGGCCAGTGGAACTACCAGATTTTGAGAATAAATTGGATACAGGGCTCTGGACTTGTTAGAAGCAAACAAAGACAGCTCCAAGACATCAATACAGCTCACTAAATGGATGTTTTTTCTTTCCAAAAGAAAACACAGGTGGAGGAGCAGACTTCAGTAGGTGAGCCTGAGAAATGCAATTTTGGATATGACGAGAGAAGTGGTCCACAGGAAATATACAGAGAACTCTGTATCAAACATAACATATATATTCCTAGTACTCCTAAGATAGCCTAAGCTAGGGAAAGATATTTGAGTCACCATTGAATGTAGATGAAGCTATGTTGCATTTTTCAAGTTCATATAACAGCTTGGATTTGATGTGGCTGAGCATTTTCTTCTTGATTTCTTTAACATCTCAAATATCCTTATCAGAAAAGTGCAAAATGTTGGTGGCTGAATAAAATTTAGTTTTGTTTTTGTTTTTTTTTTTTTTGTCTTTTTGAGATAGGGTCTCACTATGCAGTTCAGGCTGGCCTTAAACTCACTTTGTAGCTCAGGCTGATCTCGAACTCACAACAATCCTCCTGCCTCAGCCTCCCAAGGGCTGGGATTACAGGCTTGCGCCACCACGCCCGGCTATAAAATTTAGTTTGATTCATTCTACCTATCATCTGTCTGACTGTCCTTTGTCCATCTGTGCATAATATCTTGTCCTTAAGATAGTGCTTCTGCTTTCCTTTTAAGTAGCAGACCTCCTACTTTGACCATTGCAAGGGAGTATAGCACAAGTGGAATTCAAATCCAAGACATCAGTCTCCCAACAAAGTTAATCTGTGTGTAACAGTCTCTTGAATTCCTATTTCCTGTTTCAGACATGTCATAGTCATGTTTCTATTCTACCTTCCGAGCAGAGAGCTAATTATGCTCTTACTCTGTCTGGGAAGCTAAGCACTGCTTGAAAGGTGGCACCCAGCTTGTGCTTATGATCACCATTGTTAGATGGTTCGTTAAGTCTGCCACTACATTTCAGGAATTTTCTGTAAACTGATGAAATAGCTACTCTCTACAAAGTATTTAGAAGCTTCTTTCCTGTCATCTGGGTGACCGCAGTATATACCACTGAGCAAAACCTAGCCAGTGATCACAGACATCCTGTTACTAATCAGGTTCAAATTCACCTGCCTCTGCTCTTGGCCATTTCATTCTGCTTCACTGGAGCTGTTACACTGCACACTTCCTGCACACCTCCTTGACTATTGATTTTAGTTTCCCAATTTTTTTATTTTACTTACTTATTTATTTATTTCTTTATTGTGGTACTGGGGATTGAATTCAGGACCCCGCACTAGCCAGGCAAGCACTTATTCTACTGAGATATCTCTCTGGTTCTTTTAACTTAATTTTATTTACTTATTATTTTATCCCAAGTTTTTTTAAAGCATTGTAACTACTCTTAGCTACTGTTCCTTATACATTCAACTCTATGTTACTAGACATAAATAATTTTTGGTCACTAAATTAATTAAACATATTATAGTAGTAAATCCATATTAAGTTGTCAGTATGTTGATAATATTTTCTTTTATAAACATCTATTTTCAGCAATCATTATTTGACGATTATATGAAAAGCCTAATGTAAATATATATATATATATATATATATATATATATATATATATATATATATATGACAAAGCTGTTATTCTACTTTTTTATTTTCCTGAAGAACAAATAGCAATGAAATAGTTTCAAATCAAATTAGTAGGACAGATTCAGCAATTAATACATTGCACACTGTTTTTATAGTGGCTTTTTGTTGTACTCTACATGTTGTACATGTAAAGTGCATGTATGATACTCTATCTACAAACACTAATAGAGCAGATGCTTCTAATCAGTGATTTAAGAGAATGTAGCTGTATACCTATCTTTTTTTAGAGCAGAAATACAGTAGTTTCAATAATTAATACTTTCTACATTGTTATCTTCCTAGTGGTTATCCATAGTACAAGGAGCAGACAGGATAATTTGTCCAAACACTATTAGTGCAAATATTTCTTCTCACAGAATTACACAAAAATACTGCATATTTATCCTAACTGTACTGTTTATGCAGACATAGAATTGTTCTTCCATTGTATCCTCCCTTTTTGTTTTATTTAGTCCCATCAAAAATGGGTATTCCATAGTCATTCAATTATTATAGGTGCTAGAATTCAGCAAACCAAACCATCACAGTTCACAAGTCCACAATAATAGTGGGTTCCCGAAGAAGTTGTTGACTAGAGCCATTTACGGATCAGCTTATTATTATGGTCTTATTTTATATACCTCATAATTTTCTGTTGGATGGTTAAGACCAAGATAAAGCAAGACCCATATAACAAAAAATGTAACTTTTGTATCTGATGAGGTCAGTCACAGCCCTTCAGGGTTTATCTTGTAA
The DNA here is from genome assembly GCA_004027165.1 of Ctenomys sociabilis. Lineage (NCBI taxonomy): Eukaryota > Metazoa > Chordata > Mammalia > Rodentia > Ctenomyidae > Ctenomys > Ctenomys sociabilis. The sequence goes on from PVKA01004301.1 coordinate 38,850, forward strand.
CCCTTTACCTCCCTCTGTAGATCCTTTGTCTATGTTAGCTATATGGATGAGTCATGGCCATTGCTTGACCAGTTTGCTCTCTGTAAAAGCCTGAGAGAAAGTTTTCTCTCCTTGTGACTCTCCCGAGGCACTCTATAGATCATTGATCAGATTCCTCTGTGGCTCCATAATCTCCATGACCAGAAAATTTGGGGCACAACTAAGTTCCATGATGTTACAGTGCAGGTTCTCCTATGTCCTGAGTCTTCACTGACTTTGAAAGTCTAGGGTCAAAATGTTGGCTGACCTTACACCCTTCCACTTCTCCAATTATTAATCTGCAAATTTAGGTTGTTAACCATCCAGAAGAGAAGCTGATTGTTACACTGCAAAATATGCAATTCAGTTTACCCTAACTATCTGACTAACTTCATTTTAGTTGTAATACCTTTCTATTTGTATTTCTTCTTTTGATTTCTTATACTAGGGAGACTATATGATATTTGCATATGTGTGTCTGGTTTACTTCAATTATGAGTATACATTCAAATGGCATCCACTTCAATATAAATGCTTCAAATTTATCATTCTTTATAGCTGAGCAACACTTCATTGTATACAAATACTGCATCTTTTTCAACCAGTCCTCATGTGATGGACACCCTGATTGTTTCCAAGATTTTGCTATCACAAATTGTGCTGCTATAAACATAGGTACACATATATCACTATGATATGATATTTTCAGTTCCCACTAAGGAATAGGTGGCTTGAATGGGATTTCCAGTCCTACCCTTTTGAGGAATCTCCACACTGACCTCCACAATGGTTGTACCAGCCTACATTTCCACCGCAGTGGAGAAGTGTTCCTTTTTCCCCACAACCTCTCCAACATTTGTTGTTGGTTGATTTCTTTATGATAGCCATTCTTTCAGGAGAGAGATAATATCTCAGTGTGGTTTCAACTTGCATTTCACGGATGGCTAGTGATGTGGAGCATTTTTTCATATATTTATTCTCTTCTTTAATTTCGTTGTCTGAGAAGTGTGTATTCATCTCAGATGCCCATTTCTGGATTGGATCTTTAAATTTGAGGGCCCTAATATGTCTTCGTTCTTTATATATTCTAGAGAGAAGATCTTTGACTGAATGCTTATTAGTTTAGATTTTTTCAAAATTTGTGGGTTCTCTTTTCACTTTGTTGACAATTTCTTTTGACATGCAGAAACATCTCAAGAGGAGTTGATTCCATTTGTTAATTCTTTCAAGTATTTCACATGCAAATACATGTTTGTTCATGAACTTTTTGCCTACCCCTATGTCTTCAAGAGTTCCTCCTACTTTCTCTTCCAGAAGATTGGGTGTTTCTAGTTCAATGTTTAGAGCTTTAATCCATTTTGACTTCAGCTTAGTGCATGGTGATAGAGATGGGTCAAGTTTTAGTTTTTGGCCTGTAGAAAGCCAGTTTTTCCAGCACCATTTGTTAAAGAGGTTATCTTTCTTCCAGTGAGCATGATTGGCCCCTTTGTTGAACATCAGGTGGTTGAGTGTGTTTGTAGAGGGCTCTGCATCTTCTAATCTATTCCATTGATTCTCAGGTCTATTTTGTTGCCAATACCAGGTTGATTTTATCACAGTGGCTTTGTAGTACAATTTCAAGTCAGGAATTATGATGCCTCCTGCCTTGTCTTTGTTGGCCAGGATTGCCTATGCAATTCTAGGTCTTTTCTGGTTCCAAATAAATTTTAGAAACAATTTCTACGTTTTTGGCAGTTTCACAGGGATTGAATTAAATCTGTGCAACAGTTTTGGGAGTATGGCCATCTTCACGATGTTGGTTCTTCCTATCCAGGAGCAGGCAATATCTTTCCATTTTCTGAAATCCTCTACAATCTCTTTTCTTATGGTGCTGTAATTTTCTGTGAAAAGATCTTTAACTTCCTTGGTTAAGTGAATTCCAACATATTTCATGTGGTGCTATTGTAAAAGATATTGTTTCTATTGTTTCCCTCTCAGTGTGTTTGTCATCTTTGTATAAGAATGCTATTGACTTTTAAGTATTGACTGTGTATCCTGCTATGCTACTGAATTTGTGTATCAATTCTAGTAGCTTCTTGGTGGAGTTTTTTGGATCTTCCAAGTAAAGTACCATGTCATCTGCAAATACTGATATTTAACTTCTTTACCGATTCTTATTCCTTTTATTTCTGTCTCTTTTCTAATGGCTATTGCTAATGATTCCAAAACTATATTGAATAGGAGGGGTGATAGAGGACATTCTTGTCTTGTACCAGACCTAAGAGTAAATGATTTCAGTTTTTCCCCATTTAGAATTATTTTAGCAGTTGGGTTGTCATAGGTGGATTTTATCAAATTGAGGTAGAGTCCATCTATTCCAATTTTCTGTAGGGTTTTGAACATGAATGAGTGTTGGACTTTGTCAAAAGCTTTCTCTGAATCAATTGAGATGATCATGTGGTTTTTGGATTTCAGTCTATTAATATAGGGTCTTACATTTATAGATTTTCAAATATTGAACCATCCTTTCATCCCTGGGATGAATCCTACCTGGTCATATTGTATGATCTTGATGAGTTGCTGTATTCTATTTGCTTGGATTTTTGCATCTATGTTCATGAGGGACACTGGCCTATAGTTCTCTTTTTCAGTTGTGTCTTTCCCTGGTTTTGGACTCAGTATAATACTTACCTCTAGAAATGATTTTGGGAGGATTGCTGTCTTTTCAATTTCACTGAAGAATTTGAGGAATGTAGGGATTATATCTTCTATAAGTTTCTTGCAGAATTCAGCTGTGAATCCATCAGTACCTGGGCTTTTCTTTGGCGGCAGACTTTTTATTAGGTTTCCTATCTAGTTGGCTGTTATTGGCTTATTGCAAGTTGTAATATATTCCTGATTCAGTTTTGGTGATTTGTACCTTTCTAGAAATCTGACCATTTCTTCTGTGTCTTCCATTCTGTGAGTGTAAAGATTCTCAAAGTAGCTGTTGATAATCTTCAGAATTTCCACTGCGTCTGTAGTGATTTCACCCTTTTCATTCCTTATTGCTTGTATTTGAATTTTTTCTTTCCTCTTTTTGATGAAGTTACCTATTAATTTTATTTATTCTTTCAAAGAACCAGCTTTTTGATTCATTGATTCTTTGAACTGTTTGCTTCATCTCAATTGAATTAATTTCTGCTCTAATCCTTGATTTCTTCCCATCTTTGGGCTATGTGTTTGGTCTTCTCTTCCTTTTCTAGATATTGGAGGTGAAACATTAGGGTGTTTATTTGTTGCCATTCTGTTTTCCTAATGTGTGAGTTCATAGCTATGATTTTCCCTCTGAGAACTGCTTTCATCATATCCCATGAATTCTGACATGTTCAGGTTGAATTTTCATTGTATTGTAGATATCGTCAAATTTCTTGTTTAATTTCATCAATGATCCATTGATTGCAGAGTAGGATGCAGTTTAATTTCCATGCATTTAGCGGGTTCTCTGGTTTATTTTGTCATTTATTTCCAGTTTTGTTGCACTGCAGTCGGATAATATGCATGGGATAATTTCTGTTTTCTTGCGTATACTTAAGCATGACCTATGGACTAGTATGTGGTCTATTTTAGACCTGTGTGCAGCTGAAAAAAATGTATATTCAGCTGTGGTTTGTGTGGAACATTCTGTATATGTCCACCAGGTCCATTTGTTCCAAGCTCTGGTTCAGTTCTGCTACTTCCTTGCTAATTTGTTGTCTGGTTGACCTATCTTTTTGAGATAATGGGGTATTAAGGTCTCCTGTTAAGATTGTGGTCTTGGATATTAGATTTTTCATGTCCATTAAGATTTGTCTTACATAGTTGCGTGCTCCTGTATTTGTTGCATAGATATTTATGAGTGTTACCTGTTCTTCTTGAATTTTTGCCCTAACCAATATATAGTGGCCTTCTTTGTTTCATTTGATCATTCTCAGTTTGAAGTTGAGACTGTCTGAGAACAGAATTGCTACTCCTGCTTTTTTCTGAGGTGCTGGGGCATGTAGTATTGTTTTCTATCCTTTGACTTTATCCTCTATGGCTCCATAATCTCCTTGTTCAGAAAATTTGGAGCTCACCTGAGTTTCATGATGTTGTAGTACAGGTTCTCCTATGTCCTGAGTCTTCACTGACCTTGGAAGGCTAGGGCCAAAATGTTGGCTGGCTTTGTGGTTCTTCTATTTCTCCAACTCTGACTTGTGAACTTAGGTTGTTAACCATCCAGAAGAAAAGCTGATTAGTATCCTGCAGCATATGAAATTCACTTTGCCTTATCTGACTCAATTGATTTTACTTGTTGTACATTACCTTTTGTATTTCTGCTTTTCGCTTGTTATACTAGGGAGACTACATGATATTTACACATGTGTGTCTGGTTTATTTCACTTATGAGTATATGTTCAAGTGGCATCCACTTCAGTATAAATACTTCGAACTTATCATTCTTAATAGCTGAGTAATACTCCATTGTATAGAAATACCACATCTTTTTCAACCATTCCTCATGTGATGGACATCTTGGTCGTTTCCAAGATTTTGCTATCACACATTGTGCTTCTATAAACATAGGTACACATATATTACTATGATACAATGTTTTCAGTTCCTTTGGGAAAATTCCCAGTAGGGGGATAGCCGGCTTGAATGGGATTTCTAGTCCTACTCTTTTGAGGAGTCTCCACACTGACCTCCACAATGGTTGTACCAGTCTACATTCCCTCCAGCAGTGGAGAAGTGTTCCCTTTTCCCCACAG
>PVKA01004301.1:43715-79426 GCA_004027165.1 Ctenomys sociabilis
ACATTTGTTGTTGGTTGATTTCCTTATGATAGCCATTCTTTCTGGAGTGAGATGGTATCTCAGTGTTGTTTTTATTTGCATTTCACGAATGGCTAGCGATGTGGAGCATTTTTTCATATATTTGTTCACTTCTTTAATTTCATCCTCTGAGAAGTGTGTATTCATCTCAGATGCCCATTTCTGAATTGGGTCTTTAAATCTGAGGGCCCTGTTATATCTTAGTTCTTTATATATTCTAGACAGTAGTCCTCTGTCTGATTGCTTATTAGTTAGGATTTTTTCAAAGCCCTTGAATGTTTTTTTGAGTTAAGTGTGTTTCTTATACGAAGCATATTGTTGGATTTTGTTTCCTAACCCACTGTGCCAGTCTATTTCTCTTATTTGGTGAATTGAGTCCATTTACATTGATGGTTATAATTGAAATGTGTTGACTTACGACTGTCATGTTATTTATCTGCTGTTGTTTACTCCTTTTTCTTCTGTGTTTCATTGTTTGCCCTATTTAGTAGGTTCCTCCTGTTCTCATTCATGGAGTTCTGATTATTGTGGTCCCTCTCTAGAACATCTTTCAGTAGCCTGTGTAAGGATGGCTTTGTCATCATGAAATTCTTTGGTTGTTCTTTGTCATGGAAGTACTTCATGTCTCCATCAAACTTGAAAGAGTTTTACAGGGTATAGTAGTGTGGGCTGGAATTTGTTTTTACATGGAGGACTTGAGGTACCCTGTTCCATGCTCTTCTTGCCTTCATGGTTTGTGAAGAGAAGTCAGTTGCAATTCTGATGGCTTTTCCTTTGAATGTGATCTGCTTCTTTTCTCTAGCAGCTTTCAGTATATTATTCTTGTGTTGGATTTCTGGGATCTTGACTATTATATGTCTTGGTGTGTTTTTAGTTTGGTTGAAGTTATTTGGCATTCTGTATGCTTTGGTTACCTGAATGTTAGATTGTTTCCTCATATTTGGGAAGTTTTCTGTGATTAATTCTGCCCATATTCTTTTTATATCATTTGTACTGACTCCTTCTTTCTCATTGATGTCCATTAATCTCACATTGTTCTTCTTGACATCATCTGGCAGGTGATACATTATTTTTTCTTGCATCCTCATTGTTTTTAAGAATTCCTTCCTCATCTTTTCACTAGCAATACCAGCCTCTTCAAGATCTGAAACTGTCTTCACTTTTACTCACTCAGTTTTATAGACTCGTAATTGAGATTTTAAGTTCTTCTGTATCTCTTTCACTATGCTTCATGCAATCTATTTCTTTCCTATATTGCTCATTCAAGGCATCTGTCATATTTCTAATCTCCTCTATTTTTTTATCCATGTCTATTTTAGAGGTAGCTATTAATTCTTTTACTGTAGAGTTTTTTCAAATTGGGTTTCTTCCATATATTTCCAGAATTGATACTCTACTTCAGATGCTATGATTTCAAATATTTCTTTTTTTATTTCAGAAATTATTTCTGCTTTTATTTCCTCTTACCTTTCTGCTGTTATTTGCTTGTGATGCTGTTAATTCATATGTTTCAGCTGGAATAGTTTCTTTGCACTTGTTCTGCATGGACATTGGGTTTCTTTCATACTTTTCTGCATTTGATTCATTTCTTCAGATGCTGTGTATTCAAAAATTTCTTTTTTTTTAATTAAAATTTTTTTTTTAATTTCAGGCATTAATTCTGGTCTGAGTTCCTCAATACCTTTCTGCTGTTGTTTCTTTGTTTCTGACTCTGTTACTTCATTCATTTCAGCTGAGTTTGTGTCCTCTGCACTTGTCCTTAATGGGCTGAAGGCCTGAGATTTCATTTTGCTACTTGTCTTTGTCATTTTGTATAGCACTGACCTCTGACCTTTGGTGTGGAGCTGTGGTGCAGTTACAACCTTAGCACGTAATTAGATTCATTGCCAGTCTATTAAGTCTGAGATTATCCAGTTATACCTTACCTGGATCTAGCTGTTGTGTTCAGCTACTTTTTGCTGCACCCCTTCTGGCACAACTGTGAGCCTGTGGTTCCCCTCTATTGTGCCCGTGGCCCAGGGAGTGCCTTGGGGCTCCAAAGTTCTCCCACACTCTCACTGGGTCATGATGGGCTAGACCAGGGGCTGAAAGAGTCACAAAACTTCTCACTCACTTACCGGGCTTGCGGGAAGGGGCTCCAGATGGCGAGTCTCACGTGGAAGCCAAAAGTTCTCCCACACACTTACCCGGCGGGCTTGGGGAGTTGCTGTTAGTCTAAATTAAACATTTAACTGAAAGAAAGGATAAGTAGGGAAAAATCCCTGCTAACATTCAGAGAGCTCATTCAGTGACAGTATTATCATATGTTAGAAAATTCACATTTATATTTTCTATAACTTACCTAAGGCTTGTTCCTTGGTACCTATCTATTAATGTTCATTTTGTAGTGCAAGCAAGATATCCATATAGAGTGAATGTAGTAGTAGACAAAAGGAAAAGTAATGAACTATTCAACTTGACCTGGCATTAAATTGTACTCTACAGCTAACCTTTTAATCTGTCTTTGTCTCTATGTCACTGTCTGTCTGTTTCTTTCTTCATCTATCTGTGTATGTGTCTTTCTTTCTGTACTAGAAATTGAATTCAAGGCCTTCATGTTGAGTTATATACCCAACCCCGTGCAGGGTCTTATTATTACATAGCTTGAAGTTTGTAGTGATCCTTTTGTTTTCAGCCTTCCCAGTGCTGGGATTACAGACATGTGCCACCATACCTGGTGGTGACCACACTATGGCTGGCTCACAAGCCCATGGGTGGGGCCAGCACAGCATGTGGTGCTGGGGTTTGAACCCTGAGCCCCAGTCCCTATGCTTGCCTAAGCAGACACTTAGACTGCTGAGCTATCTCACTGGCCCTACCTAACCCTTTATGGAGACAGGATCTTGCAAAGTGATCCAAGCTACAATTCAACTGTGGGTCTCCAGCCTGAGTCTCCAAGAGTTCTGGGTTTACAGACATGTTCATTCCTAGATTAACAGCTCATATTTTAATCCATAAATTTTTTTTAATATACTTTTTGAAAAATCTTGGGGCAAAGGGTGTAGCTCAGCAGCACAGTGTCTGCCTGGCAAGCACAAGGTCCTGAGTTTGATTCCCAGTTCCAAAATAATAAATAATCTCATATAATACTAAACACTATCTGTACTTTGTGATTAATGAAGTTTAGATCACTGCTTATTATTTCACATAAGTGTGCTTTAGTTTTCTCTATCATTCTATTTTACAAGCACCACTTTAACATGCTGCCATTTATCTTTTTAACTTTGATAATGTACTCATCTCTTTTTCTCTTAACTCTTAAAAATACTCCCATTTACTTACTTTGTGAAATGATGACATTTTTTGGACTTTTTCCTTTTCCTAAGCTACTTTTATATGTAGTTAGTACACTATCTACAGGGTCTCACTACATAGATGGGACTCGTAGTGATTCTCCTGTTTTCAGCCTCCCAAGTGCTGGGGCTACTGGTATGTGCCACAATACCAAGTCTCGGTCACCATCTCCGTGTGGATTGAATCCCAATCTCTTCAGTGTGCCTAAGCAGACGTTGTGGTCTGCTGAGCTGTCTTGCAGGCCTTTCCTAAACTAAATTAATGTTATTTCATCTTCCGTTTTTATTTTAGCATTTTATTCAGCTAACATAAGCAAGTCTTCTTATCTTACATATAAACTAACTTCACAAGCTAAGTCAATGCAATTTACAACCATTACCATGCAATTATCATTCAGTATCACATTGTTCCAGGTTGAAAGTCATCTTCTAGATATGTGTGTTGCACTGTGTGCATTTTTCCTCTTAATTGGAATTTAGAATTGAGTACAACATAAAAAAATAAAATTAATAAGTGTATCTACAATCACTTTGGATGTTGTAACACTCAACATTGTGCTGTAACAATGAAATTCCATCCTGCTCTATGAAATTCTTTTTCAGTATTTTAGGGGAGGGTTTATAGGGTGTTCAGGGTCTCACTACTAGATCTGACTACTAGTGATTCTCCTGTTTACAGCGTCCCAAGTGCTGGGATTACAGGCACAAGCTACCATGCCCAGTCTCAATTGCTGTCTCAGCATGCCCTGGGGGGAGGGTGGGCATGGCAGGCCCAGGGATCCAAACCCCGGCCCCTATGCCTGTTTGCAGGTGCTTTAATCCACTGAGCTATTTTGCCAGCCCTGATTCCATCCTGCTCTGAAAAGAATGGTCACAATCGAGAAATTATGACAAATGCTAGTGAGGTGGTGGGGAAAAGAAACACTTCCATGCTGTTCTGTGGTGTTGTTGGGAATGTAAACTAGTACAGCTACTAGGGAAGCCAGTATCGAGATTTCTCAAAAATCTTAAAGTAGAAATTCCGTTCAATTTTGCTATTACTCTTCTTAGTGTCTTCCCAAAAGGCATAAAATCATCATACTTAGTGCAATATGCATACCTATGTTTATAGCAGCACAATTCACAATAGCTAAATCTTGGAAATAGACTACATATCCATCACCAGATGAGTGGATAAAGCAAACATCTGCCATACTTAAGGGTAAGCTTGAGGCATTCCTAGGAAAACGTTACACCTTGAGAGCATTATGGTAATTGAAGTAAACTGAACGCACAAGCTTTAATACTGCATGGTTTCTCTCTTCTGAGAAGCAGAAAATATAAATAGTGTAATAAAAGATCAATAAATGTAATAGAAAGATAAATATTTCTCAGATGGGACAACGACCTACAGACAGAGGCAGAGGAGAGTGAAGGGTTGGAGAAGTGATGTAAAAGAATTCAAATGTGTCAAATATGTGTACTCCTCCCCACAAGAATGTAACTGTCAAATGTGGTAATGGAGCATTGGAGTGTTTATGGAAGCACATGGAAAGTGTATGAACGGACAAAGACAGTGAACTCTGCATCAAGCCTTGAGTTATCCAAATTACTTGAGAAGAGTAATAAGGAAATTATTTTGAAAAATAATGAGGAGAAAGCAGTCATATAATAGGAAAAAAGAACAGTGTAGTCTCAAACAAGTGAAAGGAAATCAGTGTTTCAGTAAGAAATGGGATGGTAAGGATGGCCAGATAGCTCAGCAGCCTAAAGCACCTGCTTAGGCAGACACAGGGGCCAGGGATTCGAACCTCAGGCCTGCCGTGCTGCCCCACCTCCAGGACATGGTGAAACAGTGATTGAGACTGGGTGTGGTGGTGCATGCCTGTAATTCCAGTGCTTGGGAGGCTGAAAACAGGAGAATCACTACAAGTCTGATCTATGTAGTGACAGCCTATAGACTCTGTACTAAACACATTACAAAAAAAAAAAAAAAAGTTTCCACCTTCAAGGTGGAAACTGTATGCATGTATATGTTGCCTGTTTTGCTTTTGAGATTTGACAAAGAAATCTGTATCACCAATGAGAATGCGGAATGAGGGTTGGCACATCTAGCAAAACAAACCACTTGGTTATATTTCTAAACAAATAAAAAAGGATGTGTGTTGAAAGAGGACCAGGAAAACTAACACCTAGAATAATATTTAAGGCATAAGCAGGAGTTGAACACCATGTGCCAAAGAGAAGACTGAAAAAATCCTGAAGTCAGAGTTAGCACTGAGGGTGGATATAAGACATAGAATTGAGCAAAGGGAGATTTAATGGCAGCTATTATAAAGGAGTTTTAGTTTTCCTTTCTAGCTCTTCATACTAGGGATGAGAGAGCATCTCAATATTAAAACTAAGTTTTTAATATGAATGATGAGACAAAGATGAAAAACCTTCTTACCCCAACTTTTGAGTTTCTACTGCTTGGCAACCTTCTTTTGCCCAACATCAAAGCAAGTTTCATCATTGGCATACACCACTTCCACCACACTTCAGGAGGAAATCAGCTCTAGACAGACACTGGGGAACCCACCCTGGCATCCAAATTTCTCAGACTTTAAATGTTTGCGATTCTTAGTTAGCAGTCATGAAAAATTGCTGAACTTGATGAGTGTTTATGGAAATCATAACATTTAGTGTGTGCAAACTGGAACTTCTTGAAGTTACTACAAGAAATACACAGATTAGACTGGAATCATTTAATTCTGCTTTTTCTTTGTGTCACTATTTGTTTGCCCTTGAAAAATATAATTGGAGAGGCTGGGGAGATAGCTTGGCAGTCTAAGCACTGGCCTGGCAAGCCCAAGGACCCAGGTTCAGTCCCTGGTACTGCATTCCATGTCAGCCCCAGAGCCCTGGGTGTACTGTGCCTGCCACCGAAACCCAGCATGGGGGCACATACCTGTAATTCCAGTGCTGGGGAGGATTACACAGGAGGATTACAAGTCTGATCTGTGTAGTGAGACGAGAGAGAGAGAGAGAGAGAGAGAGAGAGAGAGAGAGAGAGAGAGAGAAAAGATATTTAAATATAATTAAGATGTGTTATGTACATATGCAAACTCCACACTATATGAATATACTCATTTTGTACTGTAAACATACATTAATAAAAAATTTTAAATAAAATGTAAAGGCTTATAATTGAAAGGTCTACTCCTAAGAAAGATGTATTTCTGAATGTTTTCCCAACTAGACAACATATATTAGACACTTCCTCTGGAAATAAAAATAGAAAGTGATTGTGAATGGATCCATTTATTGCACTAGAGTCAGCTGAAATTCCTGCTGGGTTTCAGAAATCTCACAATGCAGAGACAGGCATTATAATAAATGTTTCTGCAAACTTGGCAAACACCTCTGCAGGGGTTTGAATATAAAAATTATGTTTAATCTGCTGTGACCATCGAGTTAGCTATGAAAATCATTTTAAGAAAATTGTAATTTTACACTTCTCTGAAAAAATAGCCTTTCTAAAAGTAATAAAAGACACATTGACAAAATTTTCCTCTCAAGCACAAGTACAATTTTACCTAATAAACTCTCAGTTGGAGCGTGTGATATTCTAGCTTGGGTTCTTGTAAAGCAAAGCTAGAAACAAAAGTGACTTATGGTATTCTAGAATTCAGTTTCCTGAAAACAATAGCAAAGGTCTGGGCAGATTTGGATGAAATAGTGAAAAGGGGCTCCAGTTGGAGAGATGACCCATTTCTCTTGTGAGGCTTGATGCCCGACTGGAGTCCTACACATGGCCTCAGAATCGTTACTTTGGTGGGGTATCCAGAGGTTTCCTTCTCCCAGGCCGTGAGAGCATTGTTACTGGAAGTCAGATGTGAACTTAGTCTTTTAAGTTGCCCTCAGGTTGTAACCTTTGAAATTTGTAGCACCTGCATAGGTCCAGAGACAAAAGCAGCAGGATGAGTAGGAATGTGGACAGACTATCTGGACTGGCTCAAAGAAGAATCTAGAACATAAGAAGGTAATCAGCATCATGTTCACACCTCTAGCACAATAATAGAAAGGCGCTTCATTTAATATTTATGTAAATTCAAATACCCTGATATTGAGGATGTAAAGACTTTCTACCATTTTCTCTGACACTATGTTGCATCCATTCTGTGATACACATGTAAATAAATGTGAAAGGCTTTTGAGGAGCTCATAGACTACTAAGACAGTGTTATACAAAGACAAGTGTGGCTGTACTGCAACCTCTAGTGAAACTACCCCAAATCATGGGGAATGCTCTCTGAAGGAGGTAAAGTTTAAATTACTGAGTGGACAAATAAGGGAAGACACTTGTGTATTTGTCAAACACACGTATAAAACAGAAAACTGATGATGTAATTGCTTTTTGGTATGACTGAAACACAAAGCTACAAGAACATGAGAAAGACTTGAAGAAGCAATAGCTTGTGCCATTGAACCGTTGTTGATTATGGTAATTCAAAGCGAGGGTAGAGCTTCAAAAGATCAGAAGTGTTTGGTGTCCACAGGTACACACTGCGCACCTACAGTCAGATCTGTTGTTTGGGACTGAGGATATAATGGAGGATCAAGTCAAGCACAGCTGTCTTGGGTGGCTTATGCTCTAGTAGGAATGAGGATATTACCCTCCAGAGTGACACAGTTCCTGTCTGTCACCAAGTGTCCCAGGATCTGCCTGTCTTGGCACCATGACAGGACCTGCTGCATCTAGCATTGAACTAAGAAGTTGAATTCTAACTCCAAAAATATTATATAAGTGCAAATTTTCACTGGTGGCATGAGTGTTATGAAGGAGGTGCTGGCACCTCACATGGTAGCAGAATCTAGGAAACACCCCTCAACCACATTTCTCTTTGTCAGGTTTTTATTCCTGCAGCTGCCATCTGTCCTACAAACATCTCTACCTTCCTCTGCATTCCTGAATGGGATGGCCCTGATGGACAGAAATGCTACCATTTGGTCCTCATTGTCTCTTCTCATTTGAATTCCTTAGAAAACTTCTGAACACATTTTTTTAAATTTATTTTATTTAATCAACATACTCGTTGCACATAGGGTGCTGTTTTAAAAATCTTTGCAAGTACAAAAGTACAGAAAATTAAAACAGACCACTATTACTTAAGAACTTGAAGCTGTTATATTAGTACTATAAAAACATAACAGGAGACCTTCCACCTGCTCGCCACTCCCCAGACCCTTTTCCAGACAGAGCCCAAGCCCATTGCGTGTGGGTGGGGGGATCATCCGTACATTCGCCTGAACCTCCTCCATCAGACAGGCCTCCCGTGGAACCCTGCCGCAGAACTCACTGCAAAGAGGCTAGGGGCCAGACCCACAGGAGCTGAACATCTTGTCAGATGGGCACAGCAGGTTCATGCCCATGGGCTGCAGCAGGAAAAAGCTGAACACAGCAGCCTCCCAAGAGCTGGGATTACAGGCAGGTGCCACCACACCCAGTCTCAATTGCCATCTCAGTGCACCCCAGGGGCCAGCAGAGTAATGTCCTGCTGTTTTTGAATCTGTTTCATTGCCTTTTTTTTCTCATTAAAATGAACAAAAAAATTAAAAAAAAAGAAAACACGACAGGAAAAAAAAAAAAAAACATATATAACATACATTTCCAGGGAAAAAGAGGTCCACTCTGCTGTGACACTGGGCTCAGTTCTCTGGGAAAGTATAACAAAGCTATATGTATCTTCCCCAAATTCACTGAGTTCAGGGATATGTTCCTCAGTCCCCTCCCAGTTCAAAGTTTCCCTTTCAGCATCAGCGTAAGGCAGCATTTTCCCCACCCCCGTGCCTGGAGCTGTCATGGTAGACAGAGGATGCCTTGTAAAAGAGGAAATAGAAGGAGACTCACTTGGGCCCTTGTAGTGCTGAGCAATAGAGAGAATAATACATGATTTGTAACTTAAGAAAGTGAACAATGCTCCAGAATTATGCAGGAAGATAGACAAATGCTGGAGGATTTAACAGGGGAAAAAATAGAGTGTAAACACAGTGTAGTATTTGGTGCTGGACAGTCTGATGACTTGATTTTATTATTAATGAATATAGACAAAGTCATCAGCTGAAAATGTGTGTGGTGTTTATTTTTTAAGACAAGAACTGTATTGACAAGGTAGTTACACAATTACATAATTACATAATACATGAGTCAATCCTATTAATTTTCTTACATAATTAAAATCTTTATAGCAATGAAAAAATTATAAAAACAGCGCATCTTTGGACATTGTATTAGGCTGAATAATGGCTTCAATAAATGCAAATTTTAATTATTAAAATCTGTTTCTATTGGCTTGCATGCTTCAGGAGGTTTGCAGTTGGGATTAAGTTCAGGATCTTGAAATCAAGACATTACCTGAAGTTTCTGAGGCAGTCTGAAATGGACTTACAAGTATTCGCAGCAGGGAACGAACGAAGGGAACTTTGTGGGTGAGGAGGACGTGGAGAGCGCATGACAGAAGCAGAGCCGGGAGTCATTGCTCACAAGTGGGGAACTCAAACTGGGCCCTGGGACCATGACAATATGCAAATCAACAAGCTTTCAAGACTAGAGAAGAATCAGAAGTGGCTTCTCCTCTAAACGAGCCAGGAGAGGGCACTGCTCTGGGCTGTGGCTACCCAGTTCTGGCCTAGGGAGCCTCTGCTTTGACGTACACACCCGGGATTCCACAGAATGGATCTTGCGCTGCCCTCTTGGTCCCTGAGATCTCGTTGGAGCTCCACAGTGGGATTAGCAGGGACACCTGCATCCCTGATCCAACTGCGTAACTCCAGCAGCGTGGGAGCCCTAGGAACCTTGGACAGCAGCAGCATTTTCATTTTTCTTCTAAGGGCCATTCCTTGCATGTCTTATGTTCTGCTGCAAACCCACGAGACTGTTCCTTTTAGTCTTTTTTAAAACTTCTAAATTCATAGATAGTTACACAGGGCTCGAAAAGCCTGTGACAAGAGCACTGTTGGGATACACACGTTCATGCTGAGGGATCATGGCGTATTAAGGCTTTACATCACACTCCGAATACATAAAAGTGTCTGGATTTTATTAATCTTTCATTTATTTGCTACTATTTCTGTGGAGACCTTATAATCTAGATATGAAACAAATGAAAACATCATGATGGTTTGTGAATAAACTATTCCATTTTCTGTTATTCTTCACAATTAGTCACTCCATCAAATTAATTTTTTACTTGCAGTAGACTTATAAATTATATTGGAATTTTAACTATGCAAACTTCATCCTGAAAAACTATGAATCATTTCATTAAATCTCATAATATACTTAGATATTTGCATAATTTTTAATATGTGCTTAAAATAATGTTCTAGATATATATCTTGGCCTTTTTGTGGTTTTTCTACATATATATCCCTGATTATAATTTAAGAAATTCTGATAGGGTATTAACTTTCAAATCTGACATTGTACTAGTGATATATCATTGTTAATAGCAGAGAGAAATGGGAACTTTGGGTTGTTATGTGCAGCCTAAATATGTATGAAGTTGTGTTGATCTGAGCTCCTTTCCTCTTTTCAGATTTGTTGAGACTTCACTTTCTGCTGCTACACCTCTTCTTTCCATTTAAAAATTTCCTGTGTACCACAGAGCCTGACCACACCACTGAAAAATTATTCATGTATCTGCTCATCAAGTGTATCAGCATTTTCTCAGTCTCCATTCTTCCCTAAGCTCTGTACAATCCATGTCAAAAGTAGAAAATCTATTTCCAAGACTTGCCAGGCAGTGGCTCAACCGATTTGCCTGCACCTTTACTCTCTCTTCTGTCTGCATCCTAAACCAGTCATTCCATTTACCCTCTCTACTTTGACTCCTTCAGGATCCTCCTAACTTTGTCATCATATCTGTGATAGGTTTTGCAAAGCCTGTGAATCCTGTGATATTATTCTTGTCTTTTTCACTTCTTTTATCATTACCTAAAACACTCACAACCCAAATCACTGGCTTTCAACTTCTCTTGTCTATGATACCTAAAAATGAAGTATTCTTATCCAAAATGCTCACTAAAAGCATCACAATACCCAAGGATGTAATATAGGAGAAAGGAGATATAGTACCGAGAGCTCCCAGTACACCGTCACTTTGCCACCAATCAGGAAAGCTCAGAGAAGACTAGTTCACAGAATGGCAATGTCGCTGAGACTGAAAGTGAAATCACTTTTTCTTCATTTGATTTAAAGTAAATACCAAGATTTATACTGGATGTACCACCTACTCTATCTTGAAGAAGACACCTAACCTGTGTATATCTCAGTTTATTGATCCAAACCTAGAGGTAATATTGGCACTTTTCTTACAGAATATTTTGAAGATTACATACATGCAAAATGCTTAGAAGAAGGGATATTATTAAACTTTAGATAAAGTTAGCTATTTACAAGTTATTTGTGATACAAATACCAAGAATTTCTTAAACTGAAGTTAAGAACTTTCTTCCTGAATTATTGCTATTACAGTCTGAAAGCATTTGAATGACTTAAAGAAAGCATCTCAGAGAGAACCAACATCAACCAAAGGTGTGTTCAATACTTGCCAGTTTTAAGTGCTATATAATTCTTCATATTTTTGAGATGTATATTGTGCAGAGCTTTTGGGCAGAATGCTGTATAATAGAATCTTGTCTCAGAAACTTTCTTGAAATACAGAGTCCTGGCATCTTCTTAGGTCTTCTCTTTCAGTAAGTTTGATTGGAGAACCAAAGCACTCCTGACAAGTACCCCAGGGGATAATTAGGTTCAGTCCGGTTAGGGGTGCCTGACTTACCTCAGTAAGTGACTGACTTCATAGTGCTTCTCAGATACTGCGTGGAAGTTGGTCAGCTGCACTTGAAACGTTTTGAAATGCAACTCACAGTTTTAAGGCATCTTTAATAAGGGAATGGTTGATTTTTGGATTGGTGTCCTCATAACTGAATTGCTGCAGGTGACAGTTGTTTGTTACACTCTGGTCAGACTTTCTATGATTCGTAAGTTGCCCCTTTTCCTACAGATGCCAATTTTCTTATCTAACACTGCTCTTTTTAAATTGATCTAACTGACTGGGGAGATAGCTCAGTGGCCTAAGCCCTTTGTCTGGCAAATGCAAGGTCCTGAGTTTGATCCCTGGTACCAAAAAATTAATTAATTAAAATAAATTGATCTAAATGTTTTTCTCTGAATATCCAATAAGGTATTTAAAATCAACTTTCAAACTCTATTGGCTGGATGTGGTGGTATAGACCTGTATCCAGCACTTGGGAGGCTGAGGCAGGAGAACCATTTTGCGGAGTTTGAGATGAGCCTGAGCTACAAAGTGAGCTCAAGCCCAGCCTGAACTGCATAGAGAGGCCCTGTGTCAAAAAGACAAGAAAAAAAAAAAATTAAAAACACCAAAAACCCTCTCTGAATAATGTTACATTATTTGCTTCTACTTTCCCCTCTGAACTCACTCTCACCTTACTGTGCTGTTAATTTTGCCTGCAATTTAGTAACTTTGTGAAGGTTTTAAGATTTCTATTCTCCTGAAAGGATAGTGACTTTATTATTTTGTGTATCTCCCTATTTTGAGAGGTTTAGAGTCTCCTGTAAGATACTGAAGTTTTTAAAACTATTTCCTCTGGAAAGTAATTTGGAATATTTAGATGTGTTTCTTTTACAGTTCAGCCCACTGAATTGTTTTCCAGATTTCTCATAAAATAAGAAGATTGAATTTTTTAAAAAGTACTAAACCTCATACATTCAAAGAGTGTCATGCTCTTTAAAGTAGAAATATTGCAAGGTAATTGACTTATACCAATATGATTGACCATTATTCAAATACTTTAAAAGGTAGCAATTCATCTTACTCTTCTCTGACCCTTATCTTTCAGCAGCTGTGAGGGAGGAAATCTGCAGTGATTTATGCCCTGGGCACCGGGCTGAAAGCACCCGCGCATGTATTCTCTCAGGAGTCATGACAACAGAGCAGTATCTTGAGGTTATTTTTCTTTGGTGGTTACATAACTTGGGATTTACTTACTGTGTTTCCTTATGCACACCTGTGTGACTCCAAAGAGGAACTTTAACAGTTACTGCATTACGCTGCTCTCTTATTATCCATTCAGGGGTCTCCAAGGACAAAGGCAGTGACAGATCTGGAGCAAGACCTGTAACTCAGAGCCACTGTGTCTGTCATTGCCATCCTGCTTCCTTTAAGACACCAGTGCCGCCTGGGGGTTGCATGTATTAATTTCTTTATTGTTACCTAGAAGCCAATTTAAAAGTTGGGGTTAGAGATGATGCTCACAGAAGGAATCAATATTTGCTTCTTCTCAAGAAAAGTCACTTAGACTGCTCTTTTAAATTTAGCAAGCAAAGGCAAGTGAACAAATTTTCTGAAATTAAAGTCTGAGGAGTAACCCACATAAGCAAAATTGGGGTTATGCTGATCTTTGGGAACGACAGAATCCATCCTGAGAGACTGTGAAGTTGCCTGCTGTAAGTGTG
Source organism: Ctenomys sociabilis (assembly GCA_004027165.1). Lineage (NCBI taxonomy): Eukaryota > Metazoa > Chordata > Mammalia > Rodentia > Ctenomyidae > Ctenomys > Ctenomys sociabilis. Next base: position 57,570 of record PVKA01004301.1, read on the forward strand.
TTAATTATCTGTCAGAGCATCTGTCAAGAGCATAGAGTCTAATTTTCTTAATAATTAGTGAGGTCTACTTAATGTTACATTTTTTTTTCTTTAAATGTAGATTTTCTTTTAAAATGTCAGACCGGTCTAAAAAAAAAAAAAAAAAAAAAAAAACCAGCTGTAATAGCAAAGGAAAAGAAGGTTATGTTGAATCTAAAATCTTAAAGAATCTTTCATCCCTTACTGGTTTAATAATAAATGAATGCCAACATAAAGAAAAGTTTATTCTGTCATCCTAACATCGTAGCAATCAAATGCATGTAGCACAAATTGTATGGATGAGCTCTTGTGAATGATTTCTATGCATAAATAGCTGCCCGACCACAAGTTGGGCACTGCCCAGGGCTTCCTGTTTTTGTTTTTGTTTAAATGAAAGACATATTCTTAAGAAGCTTTTAGAGAATTTGAAATTCAGAGGTAAGGAAAGAAAACAAGCAGGAAAAGAGGGTCAGAATAATTGAGAGGCTTTAAACTCAGTGATGGACCCGCAGGCAAGATTGGCCAAAATGCAGCAGAACTGGGGTCTAAACTTCTTCCCTCCTGCAGCTCACATTTAAGCTAAACTTCACCAAGGAAAATGGTCATTTAAATGAACAAGCATTGTGTTTTACAAACAGCATTGCACAGAAATCTAGAAATCAGCCATTTTCACATTAAAGTGCCTCGGCTTTTAACTCTTACTAGGGCATTCTCAGAGAAAAGAAGTTACACAGATCTAGGAAGAGAGGTAAGAGAAAACTGTAGAAATGATCACAGGAGGCAATATGGCATAATTGAAAAATTTTAATCATTATATGTATCATAAGGTCAGATAGCTTTAAGGAGGACCTCACTAGACTGTAATTCCTGTTCTGCTTATTTATGTAATATGGTCCACTGTGTCTGATCCTTGGTTCCTTGATTCATGTGGCAGAGAGATTGTCTGCCTTTGAAATTGATGTAAAACAACTAGAATCATTACCAACATAAACAAGGAAGCATTATTTTCTTTTTAATTCTGAGAACTCAAGAGTAATGTATCCTCACACCCACAAAGAGATCATGATCTACTATGTGACCCAGACAAGAGGAGGACAACTCTTAAAGGAAAGCAGGTGCAAGGTACAATGAGTAAAATAAGTGGGTCTCAAAACTTGGGGTGCACAGAGGACAGAAACCTCACTGCACAGACCCACCAGGACCAGGTGCATAGAGACTGTGTCACACAAGTGCATGTTGAAGAAGAAACAGAATTCAATTGTCAGATTCTGGGAGGCATTCCATGTGCCAGCTACTAGGGAAGAAAGGTGAATAAAGAGAAAGGAACATGCCCTCTAAACATGGTATCTTGCACACATTTGTCTATGAAAGATGCTTATGTAGGGAGGACAGATGTTTTATTTTTCTTAATCACAGGGTCCTTGCTTCTGTGGTATAGAACTTGAAATAGCAATGCTGTACTATAGATCACTCTATTGTGAACGAAGTAATATTTTGTGGGTTCAGTAGCAGTTAAATCCCTGTGGCATTTTGTGGAAGAGTGCTTTTGGCTCCAACACTGATTTACTGTTGCCCATGGAATAAACCCATCATGATTTAGAATTGTGAAACGTAGTGGGACTTCACACACAGACTTCTGGATTCAAATCTCCACTCCAGTGTTTAATAACAATATAAGTTTAGACAAATATTCAACTCTTCTGAGTCAATTTTGTGAGAGATAAAATGAGGATAATGTTGAGAATAGTCTAAGATTAAGAGGATTAGAGTTGTTACCTGAAGGACTTGGAAGGATACACATATCAAAAAATCAGATAAGAATTGAGTATTCATTATTACCTGTCATTACTCCTGTGACTGTGATTAGCACAGGATCTGAAATGTCCTATCAGATGCCTTATTGTCAGTTAGGCTTCAGTTTAACTTTACAACTTCAGGAATTTTATGGGAATACAACTTAAAAGCAAGGTGGACCTGGATGGAATCATACATAAATTATTTGTAAAATAAGTTAACAAGTTATATATTAAAGAACCTCTAATACAACTAGAAGAAGACATTTTAGATGGTTGAATCTGTCACTAAATCGGTTATTATCAAAATTGTTTATTTTACTAAGTCCTTTAAGCTCATGAAACCAAGAGATCTGTCAAAGTGTGAAAGGGTGATATACAATGCAAGCAAGCAAACCAATTTGCAAAGGCTTTTCAGAGGCAGAGAGTGAGCTCAGTGCACTCTCAGTACTGGCATACTTTGGGTGTGCCTGGTGCTCTTCTGAAAAGAGTTACACCCAAATGGGAGTGGGGCAATTGGCAAAGGGCCCCTTTCCATTGTGATGCTTTGCTGACTCACACCTTCTTTTCAAAAGGAAGTTTACATGTTTTCAGTCCATTAACTGTCAGTTCTTATTCACTATTGTTTTTAATGTCATGAGTAAGGTTTGATAATTATACTTCATTTTGTTCTTATTTTGGCCTTATAATGCATAATATATTCAGCCAAGAAGAGTAATAAGAAAACTGATGAAGCCCTATTGTTACATATTGCCCAAACATAATAGGTTCTTCACAACAAGAGGAACTTGTCAAAACTCACATGCACCATTATTACTCATGATCATTAGCAAGCCTAAAACAGAAGCTCCAGTCTTCCATCAGCATGAAAACCTGAGGTAATCATCTTTAATGACTGAAGAATAAGTGAAAACATAATACATTAGTAGGTAATGTATTTTAAAATAGTTTTGTCAAATATATATGAATATTATAAATAGACAGTCAAAACTATTAAATTAAAAACACTCCCCAGAGCTGGGGAGATGGCTCAGTAGAATAAGCACTTCCCTGGCAAGTGCAAGGGCCTGAGTTCAATCCCCAGTTCTGGAAAAAAGAAAAAAAATTCTTCCCAAATAATAATAAAATCTGCAAGTTCCTATGAGTACTTAACCATACCTTCCCAGGCCCAGGTAATAATAATTTGTCTTATACTCACGAATGAATCACCAAATTAGTCTATTGATTATGAACAGCTAGCTCTTATCACTTGGGTTGTATTGGACAAAGTCTCTCTGAAGAGACTTTACGATCAGACCATGATTAAGCCAAGATTAGCTGCAGGACGTGGCCTTAGCATCAACGCATTATCTCATTATGGGAACAGGATGAGCATTCACAAAACACTAAGTGAAACATGATTGAGAGAAAGTGCATATTTCAGTTGCTGTAGGAGTTTGCAAGCTGGGCCAGCTCTATGTGCTACTGGCTCTATGAGAGTATTTCACAGGAGGATACCTAGCCTGGCTGTTTGCGTCTGTAATCCCAGTGTGAAGATTAAATTTAAATGTCAGCTTGGTTTCCTTGAGAACCTCCAAATGCTTAGTAGCTCACCCTTGTGGATGTGTCTGGTGAGGTCTTCCCCAAGAGGCAGATCTTGGACATTGCATCTGTACTTTCTCGGCCTCTCTAGTGCTGTTCCCTTCCATGCTTCCTGCTACAATGAGCTAAGCAGCTTTGCTCTTCCATGTCTCTGTGCTATTGTATCTGCCTTGTAGCCAGCCAGTCACAGGCTGGATGGAACTGCAGCAAGCGTGAACCTTCTCCTCCAGTACATTGCAGGTGTCAAGTATTTTGTCCCACACCAGGACCCTAACATGCACCCCTGTGAGGAAGATTGAGCAAGGCAGGTGGATTGCAGATCTGTGGCTGCTCTGGACAACTTAGAGAGATGCTATGCAAAATGAATAGCTTAAGGAAGGACTGAGGATGTACCTCATTAGTGCAACTTTTTTAATATGCGTGAGGTTCTGAGACCAATAATCAATCACCAAATAATTTTTGAAGAAAAGAGATTTAGTTGATTCAGCCTTCCTAAGAGAGAGTATCTGAGTAGACATATAGATCAATAATTTTAATATAAAATATATAAATGTCATTTAGGAGACAGTTTGGTTTATGAGTAAAACCAAGTAAAAACTAAACTTGAAGAGTTAGCTTGTGTTAGATTTTTAGGATCTTGAATGTCAAATAAGAGTTTTAATTTTATTACCAAAGCAAGGGGAAATCACTGATCATTTTAGAGAGAAAGGAATAAAAATTATGAAAATGCTATTTTATAAAGATTGACCAAGATCAGTAGTAAATAACAGATTAGAAGACAACAGTACCAGAAAGCCAGCTACACCAGCAGTCAATGTAGAGATATTGGAGGTGTTCATTGGAATTATGTCATGGAGAGAGAAAGTGAGCTCTCTATATAAGAACTAGCAGAAAACAAGATTATAAATTTGTTGGTTTGCTCTTGAGACACTCAGAATCTTCTAACTTGCAGAATGAAAATACTTATCAGAACAAATCCAAACTAGCAAATCTACATTTTGATAAGAAAATGCAGAGGAAGTTTCAGTCTGAGAACTGTGGAAGCTATGAACCTCAAGAGGATACACAACCAGACATTTAGCAGACAGAAGTTACTCTAAGTTCAGGAGCTGAAAGTGCAAAGAACAGACTTCCTTCTTCAAAACTACAAAGCAATGAAGATAACAAGCATGGTTAAAATGCAAGGAGAAGAACACTAACATCATGCTTGAGCTGTCCAGTGTGAAAACAAGGATAGGATGAAATTCATTCTTTTAACCATGAGGAGATAAAATTTGATTATGATTTCAAAATCTCAGTAGTAATTTACGAAATGAAGAAAAATGTTGCAACAAATTCTTTCAAAGTCAAAAATATAGACCTATAAAAGGCAAGGTTTAGTGTAGGAATAAAAATTTAGCACATGACTGCAGGGAGAGACTTTGAGAAGCATCATCAGACATGAGCCTGACATAAGGGGCAAGGTTCTGATGGTAGAGGACATTGAGTGTCATTCTAGCAGGCTCACATGTTGCTTGAAAGTATTATTAGGCAAATAGAGTTCTTTTGGTCAGATGTTTCATAAAAGTTTTATTGTTTCTTTTGTTATTGGCTCTTCTTTGTGATTTTCTTGCTGGGGTCAGCACAGTAAACCTAGAAGTAGAAGGAAGAATAGATGAACACTTGCAAGTCTTGGTTTGGAGTCTTGAAAAGCCTTCAGAAGAGGAAATGGCTTGGCAGAATGCCACAGACTATTCTTTTAACTATGGAAGGCCAAGGTGTATGATAGAGAAAGCCAAACTAGAGGTAAGAGAAAGCTGTGTTCGTTTATAATGGCTTTGGAGTGCAAAGGCTGAATTATGAAGATGTTAAAAAAAAGGTTAGAACTAGGAGCAAGAATGAGGTAACACAGCTTAGACTGGATAATAATGGTTTTTCATCACTAAGATAATTTATAACTGTAATATAATCAGAACATGATTGACAGCATAAAAAATAAAACAGCATTGTCCGCCTACACCAGGAACCAGATTTGTCACTAGAGGCAGTAGGGTTTGAGTTCTTAATGGAATATGTAGTGTGTGTGTGTGTGTGTGTGTGTGTGTGTGTGTGTGTGTGTGTGTGTGTGTGTGTGTGTGTCCTTTGATAGCATAATAAGGTCTACTTAGAGAAGCACCAGCACAGGTCTCTAAGTAGTTAAGGGGAAGGCAGATTGGGAAAATGCTAAGCATCCATGTTGGCAGAGCACACACTCACCACTGAGCCATGAAAGGGAGGAGTTAGTAGAAATGATCATGAGAATCCAGTATTGAAGTCTTTGAGCAACAACTCAGAAATTAGACATTAGCAGCTGTGTTCTAGTTTTTGCATATTCAGCCAAACATCTCCCATCCAAGTTCACTTAGAGAAGATATTAGTCCATCAGTGATCAGTGACACACATAGTGACCTTGATGACCCACCCAATGTCAGGTTCTAGACCTCCTTACTTCCATGAGTTTGTGCTCTCTATCACATTAGCCACCATTTTTATACTAGGCTATATCTTTCTGTTACCACTTTATCTTTATAAAACCTCAGTCTCAAATAAACCTCTGCTTACAGCCTCTCCCCATCCAAATAATTCTATACAGTATTTCATATCTGACAAATTTTTCAGTCCCTTCAAAGTCCACATTCCTTTCAGCCTCCTATTTCACTGTCCATTACACACTCAAATTCTCAAGTCTTTTTTCTTTGTAGTTTGATTACACAGGCATTTATTATACACATGCTCTTCTGCAGGCCCACAGCTATGTCCTTATTCTTTAGATCACATTGTATTCATTTGGATAATCTGTAACCCCAGATGCAGGTTTTATTGGAGCTATTTCATGGCTGTAGTAGTGCAGTTGTCTATAGAGAGAATCAACAACAAAATAACTAACTGCAGAGTTCGGCTTACATATGCTTTTTGTATTGAGCTTTCCAACATCTTACCTATGTCTGTTCCCCTGTCTACCTCTCAAATGCTAACCCATAAACTGTTTTGGACAGTTACATGGACTGGATTCCAGTCCATCTGACCTTATTCATGGAGATAACAGTTGTCAACACCTCTCTCTCTCTCTGTCTCTGTCTCTCTGTCTCTATCTCTGTCTCTCTCCCTCTCTCTCTCAATGTTTTCCAATCTGTACTGAATAATTCTTATCAGGAAACATACTAGAGTACTTATTGTTAAAAAGTAAACCTATGATTCCGTAGCCACCTATGCATCCCTTTCTCTTTCCTCTACTCTCTTTGATACCCAGACTTATTCTAAGAGTCATCTGAACACAGTATCAGATTTTGTTTTAGGAAGGGTCTACAGGTGTTCAGCCTCCCTAGAGCTGGGATTACAGGCGTGCACCACTATGTCCAGTCTCAGTCACCATCTCAGCACGCCCTGGGGGCGGAGCCAGAAGGTCAAACCCCTCACCCTTGTGCCTGCTTGTAGGCCATTTAATCTGCTAAATTATTTGGCTGGCCTTTCAGTCACAAATTTACTTTATTTTTTTAGAACTAATTATATTAAGTCGTTTAGTTATAATCACTTTTGCTTACATTACCAAGGGTCTTCCAGTTTCAAAAGCTTTGGGGCTAGAAAAAAGGAAATGTAATGGCAATCAGGTTAGAATTAAAAGAGCAAATTAGAAAGATGTAGTGGAAATGAAATTGACAGAACAAAATAATTCATTGGCTGTAGAGAACTGAGCAGTTTTTTCAATCATAAAATATTTTATCACTTGATAAAATAATAATATTCCAATGATTTAAAACCAAATAGTTTTGTGATAATAGATTTGAAAATCACCTTGAACTTATGTCAGAACACAAAGGAATATAATATTGTAGCACTTAATAATGAAATAGTCTTAACTCCTCTGTCACCTATTATGCATTTTCCACATAGCTGACAAAAAAGTAACTTCATTAATTCAGCCATTTAATGATATTAAGCACTAATTTTGTACTTTTTTGCATACAGAAGGAAAGAAATAATGCAGTTTCTCTTCTGGTTAATAGATCATAAAATAGATATGGATCAAAGGTATAAAAAAATGATCAAATTGAACTTTTGAAAATACTTGTAAGTAGCTTTTCCAAAAACTGAAGTATAGAAAGCTATGAGAATACATGTAAATATATAGTTGCATGCTCATGAATACACACAGAGATACACAAAAGCACAGACCAGTGTTTTGGCCTGTGGGGGACAAAGATGAGTAGAACCTTGGGAAAGATTTTCCTGAAGAGAAGATAATGTGGAAAGTACAATATTACTGTCTACACACAATTAGGGATAGCTTAATAAATTCTGCTCTGGCAACAACAAGACTTGTTCCTGGAGAGCACCACAGTACGTAGAGGGAAGTGAAGTCAGAGAGTCACCCCTTATCTTCCTGTGCTAGCTCGCTGGCTCTGAGGGAGTTACTTAACCTTTATATTTCTAGTATTTTTTTTCCTTTTGTTTATGTGTTTTATGAATTTCAAATGACAATTACTTGTATATACTTGGCCAAACATCAGGCGCACAGTAGGGCAGTGTTTCTTTCCTCTGTGTAGCCACAGAATCTTTAATGTACATAAAGGCCCATGATGAGGTTCTGACAGTCAGCATTCTCCCCTTTTGAATGAGAGAATACACAGACCCTTTGAAATCAGTGAGAGTTTGTAGAATAAAAAATGTGGATTGTTTACAGAGCAAAGCAGGGACCACTATGCTAAGTAACTCAAATGTGAGTGGTGTCAGCAGGAGTTCTGGCATTGTCGATTGTGAGACTCCAGTGAGAAAACCATCTTGCAGATTAATGTGTGAAAATAAACTTCTAACAGTAATTTAAAGCAACTCATCTGTCATAGACCTTCCCCAGAGTTATGTAAGCAAGCAGCTGATCAACTGAGCTGGCAGAGCTAATTCCTCCAGGAAATTTTAACCTTGATTTCTTGGTGATTACTGTATAGATTGGTAGATAAGTATGGCTGAGCTACATTCATGGAGAGAACAATCTTTTTAAAGAAAATGATACAAATTTAGAAGTGATGAGCAGTTTGAGGGGATGTTCTCTGGAGTTGGAAAGAACAGAAGCTCGCCTAAGCAAACTGAAATGAGAGCCATTTATTTTCAGTAAATACATAAGATAATGAAACAAAGGTGTAATGGAGAAATCCAAGCTCAGGGCCTGTACTGCAAGACTCTGCTATTACGAGCAGCTTTTCTCCCATCCTCCCATCTAGGTGCTAACCAGGTCCAGCCCTGCTTAGCTTCTGAGATCAGAAGAGTCTACAACCATATCACCCTGAATGTACCCAATCTCATCTGATCTCGGAAGCTAAGCAGGGTGGACCTGGTTAGTACTTTTATGGGAGAAGAGATCAGGCACATTTAGGATATATGGCTGTGGAAGATGTGTAGCTCTTCTGATCTCCAAATGCTTTATTCTCACCCTCTCTCTTAAGTGCTCTGCATGTGTGGATATAAAAACTATGTCTTCATTTTCTTGGGTCATTTTCATCGTATTTGTCTCACTTCGAATCATTTTAGTTTCCCAAAAATGACTGTCATTACACTGACTTATGAGTCATAATTTAGTATATTGTATGAATTCAGCATGAGACATTTTATTTTTTGGTAGATATAAATGCTTGAGTGAATTAAGATAGAAATCAGTTTCTAGATACATCAAAGCTGCAAAAAACACATCCGATTAGGGTAGAAGACTCCCATGCAATATATCGAGATTTTTTTATTTTTATTTTTTTAAATAATTTTATTGAGAAACAGCAAGGAGACAGTTTGTAAACCAATTAGTAGGACAGTTTCAATAATTAACACATTGCATATTATCTTAGTGGTTATTCATTGTACAAGATGCAGACATGATATCCTGTACATAAACACTATTAGAAAAAAATCTTTCTATTTTTAAGAGAAAGTAGCTATATATCTATCCTATTTTGAATATACAGATACAAAATGGTCACTTACTTGTATCACCTTTTTTGGTTAGTTTTGTTAGAGAAGAGTATTCCATTGTCATGTAAATAGTGTAGGTTCATGAATTCAGCAAAATATTCCAATATAGTCCAGTAGTCCATAACAATAGTGGATTATCCACAGGACTGGCAATGTCAGAAGTTGTTGAATTGAGTCTTTTACAGCTCAGCATATTAATATAGCTTTACTTTTTATACTTCGTTTTTATACTTTTCTGCTGAATGGCTAAGACCAAGATAAAGCATGACCTACATAACAAAAGAAATGTTACTTTTATATCTGATAAGGTTAGTCAAATCCCTTCAGGATTTAGCCTGAAACCCTGTACCACAGTTTGTAGATCCTTTGTGAGTGTCAGCCATGTGGATGAGTCATGGCCATTGCTTGAACAATTTGGTCTCTGTGAAAGCCTAAGAGAATGTTTTCTCTCCTTGTGACCCTCCTTAGGCACACTCTACAGCATTGTTCACTTTCCTCCATGGCCCCATAATCTCCTTGATCAGAAAATTTGAGACATAATTGAGTTACAGGATGTTGCAGTACAGGCTCTCCTATGTCCTGAGTCTTCACTGACCTTGAAAAGCTAAAGCCAAAATGTTGGCTGTCTTTGCAGCCCTTTTTTTCTCTGATTTTTGGTCTGCAAGCTTAGGTTATTAACCCTCCAGAAGAGAAGCTTATTATTATTACCCTATAACATAGGCAGTTGAACTTAACCTCACTGTCTGCTTGAACATCTAACATCTTAGACGTAACATGGAGCAAGTATTTTCCATCAAGTATTGATATGTTAAACTTTAATTTCCTACAGAATATGAAGGGAAAAAATTTAAAAATATTTTTAAAATATGAATAAACAATTACATATTTTTACAAAGAAATTTAGAAATCTAACCATATACAGCATTGTAGCAGGATATTCCTGTGACTTTTTTTCTCCTGTCTTGCCTTCATTTATTATTCTTTTTTTAAAAACAAAAATTTACTTGAGAGACAGTGTGGCAGTAATTGGTATATTATAACAAGTAGTTTGTATTTAGAATACCAGAATGACAGGCATTCCAAGCCTGACCCTACTATTACACATTGCTATCTTCAGTGCAGTTGCTTAGTTCACAGGTATTAGCATATATAGTTAGTGAGGAGATTTTTTTTTTTAAATACAAAATAATAAAAAAAGCATTAGAGATGATTCAAAGTTTCATTAAACAAAGTAATAGGAATTCTACAATAATTGCTGCATTGCATGATGTTATCCTCAAATTAATTGTTCACGTTACCAAGCATAAACATGTAAAATTGATTAAAAACAAACAAGAAAAAACAAAATGTTATAAGAAATTAAAAAGAAAAAATTTAAGCATTTTTAACTGCTCCTTTCACTCCTTTCACCAGCAGAAATTGGCAGTACAGGTATTCAGGCTAGCCTGCATATGTACATCAGTGTAACTTTTTCCTTTCTTTCTTTTTTCTTTTTCCTCATCTGAGTTTATTTTGAGACTTTAAAAGGTTTAAGTTTAGCATTAATGTATCACTCTAAGTCATTATGATTTAAGTTTCTCTCCATTAGAGCGGCCATGTACACATTATTACTGAGTTCATTCTAGCTTCAAGTGACAGATACTTTGTCATTAATCTGAGGCTTCTAGTTTTTTCAGTGTCCAAACTGTTGTTTGAATCACATCCGTGTGATGACAGCTCATAAGATCAAGGTACCAATTTTTCAGGTATCAAAATTGTATTTTGAAAAATATTGAAAAGATTCTTATTCCTACATACATGGTAGACAGGAAAATAAACACATTCCTGAAAGTAAAAAAGAGCCTTAAGTTAAAATGACATTGTTTTCATTGTATGCATATATTTACAGAGAATTTCCTATAATTTTATGCACAGCAAATTGTGATAATAGGAAGTATCCTTGTCTTTCTGAGAAAAGGTGAATTTTCAATAGAACTTACTGAAGGTGAGCATTCAATCCTTGGTAATCAAATTTTCAAAATTTATTGTATTTGTCATATTTTAATGCCATTGGGGGCACACATGGTTGGGAGAAAATATATACTTAGTATCTCTAGGCATTACAATGGTGAGATATTTTTCTAAGTTATTGACGCATATAGATTGATCCCTGAGATGATGGTGAAGAGAGATGGATGGATTTCCCCACAGATAGGAAGAATAGAAAAAGAAAATAAGTCTTAAAACTCTGTAATCAGAGGAAACCAATTACAGTGTGCAGCAGCCCTGCTGATCAATTTATTCTTGATATTTGGAAGGAAGTATAAATCAATCGGCTTCTCTGATTTTCAGTTCAATAGTGATGAAAACACTTTCTCCTGATGATAAAATGCTCTAGCTTCTCTGTCTTGTTATAAATAATTCTTGTAATAGTCCGCTTTCCTGCTGATAACTCTAGCCATTTATTCCTCATTGTCAAGAGAGCTTCAGTTCCTTTATTTACATAGCAATGACTCACCCCAAGAAACTAAGATTGAGGGAAATATGTGATTTTGGAAAGAAGACAATGATCTGTAGTGAAACTGTGATTTACAGCGGTCTGCTATGGAAATGAAGTCATTGGGAAACTTCTAAATGATTTAAATTCTAGAGATTATGACACACTTATTTGATTATTATAATCAGAATGATAACTTTGATTTAAGATGCGTGTTTGCAAATATAACTCTAGATATCTAATCTCGTGATCATTTAGCATTATCATGGCATCTTAAAAACACTGAGATCTGAAGCTGCATGATTATCTTAATGTTCTCTCAGAACCAAAGTAAAGTTTAAAATTATATTGTCTGTCTACAACTCACACGTTGATGTTTTCTGTTTCTTGATAGGATAACTACAGTGGCAGGTTTCACACTCAGGAAAGTAACATTGAGCATAACGTTCATTATTTAATGATGTTCATTACATCTCTCATTTCATCATTATTAGTATAGTGTTATCTGTTATTGCCCTTTATTTACATTTTTATTTTCTTACCCAGGAACTTATATAACACAGGGACTGTACATTTAAACTCACACTTCTCAGAGCAGTGGCAAAAATAGCTATAAGTAAAATATTCATTGAAACTCGAGTACTACAAAATAATGTAGCAAACTCAGACATTATTTATATTTCATGTTAGATAAATAGAAATTCTAAAAACATTGTACTAAGTTTTTCAAAATTTCTTTATGTGGAAACTATAGTTTCAGTCATGTGTCTTCACTTTGAGGCGTGCTTTGGATAAATCTTCACTATAGTTAATGTATGTTCAATTTATCAACATCAGTTCATTGAGAGTATTGAATACATGTGACAGTAACTTCAGATGTTATCTCTAATGAAACCAAATGTCTATTTATTATTGAAATGATATTTACAATGAGCACTAATATAAATTAATCACTCTATTGCTGAGATAGTAAAGAAGAAAATATGTTAATAGTTATTATTTATCACCAACCCCAACTTGTACTTGCAGTTTCTCCTTTACTACATCTTCAGTCTGTGTAACAGTATTGAGAAAGTCATTTCTGTGCCCTATGAGCTGAGACTTCAATCCTACATCTTTCAAGGTCAGTCTCAGCAACAACCCTGTTAAAGTATTTTCTCAGTTTTTCTGTCATTTAACATTTCTTCCATCTTTCATAATATGTTACCAGATCATTTAGAATTTCATATATCCTCTTTTATTAGATTACTTACACAACGTATGCTTTTTGTCTGCTACTAGAATTTATGGTTTCTACTAAGTTGTGGAATGCTTAAAAATATACAGGTCTCATACCCTGTTTGCTTTGTTCCCTATCCAGATGCCACACTACCTGTAGAACCTGACACTGGGTCACCACTGTGCATGCTGGGCATTGTGTCATAGCAATCAGAGCTCTTGGTTCAACTGAGAAGCTCAACTTTAAATGACTTAACCAAAACAAATAATTTTTCATCAAAAAGAGGTATATAGCAAGAGGTATGCAAGCAGCAAGAGGGAACTGACATGCCACCAATGCTGCTTCCTGTCTCTCCTGCAAGTATATTAATAGCTCCATCCAACTTGGCTTAGTTATTTTCCATAGGGACTGCCTTCTTCAATGGAATGGAGCTCTAGTAACACTGAAAAACAAGGGCTCTATTTGCCACTAACAAAGGGCTAGGACTTGGTTGAAATATCCTAACCTTCACTACCAGTGCCTACATTATTCAGTGTAAGTAGAGGGGTAGGGTAACCTAGCTGGCCAAGCTGGGGTCAGGAGCCTACTAGTTAGTAACTATAATTGGGATGGCAGAACACTGGGTGGGAAGACAGTGGTTGCTATTTCAGTCACACAGTTACAGAATATGGTTCCAATTTTAGTGTATGTGCTGCCAGCACAAGCACACATTTTCCAAAGGAAGGGCTGAGAAATGTCCTGTTATTCTTGAAACATGAGATAGGTTGTATACTTCTGCTAAAAAATGTTGAAGATAAAAATGTATATATTAGTTATTTGGACAGAATAACACCAGCCAAATACTTCCAATGCATTAACCCAGCCAAATTTTTAAAGTTTTCTAAATATGAGTTCTTGACCCTAAAAATGAGTATTAATGGGTATCAGAAGAGTCTCTCAAACATGAAACAATTGCTATTGCATGTATAAACTAATTAGAACAGAACTCACAGCAAATTAGGAAAAAACAGTTTGTTGATAGGAGTAATAATAAAAAAGCTTAACAATTATTCGCTCTAATAGAAGTTTCTGGTGAATTTGATGTGGTTTTAGACTATATGTCTTTTTGTTTTTACTTTTTTTGTTGTAATTAGGACAGGGTCTACAAAGTCTCACTATGTAGATTAGACTTAGAGTGATCCACCTGTGTTTAGCCTCCCAAGAGCTGGGATTATAGGTTCGTGCTGCAATGCCAGTCTCAGTCACCTTCTCAGCAGGCCGCGGGGGGGGGGGGGGGGGGGGGGGTGGCATGGCAGGCTGGGGACTGAACCCCAGCTGCTGAGTCTGCCTAAGCAAGTGATTTAATCCACTGAGCCATTTGGCTGGCCCTTCTGTGTCTTTTTTCAGTAATGTTAATCTGCTACTCTCTAACCCTAATGGTAACAACATGATAAAAATCAGAAACAAACAAGATCCAACTTTATATTTCCACAAAGTACATAAAATCATTTAGGGAAACTATTAAACTAGAGTTCATAGCCCCAACTTTATGAATTTTCATTGTTAGGGTTGGAGTTGGGCTCTGGATACTAAAATTTTAATGAGTTGTCTAGCTTCTTCTTAGGCCACTCACCCCCAATTCTGTAACATTTACATGGTGACATTGCTCAGAATGGCCTTTTTAGGGCAAAGCACTCTGCCACTTTGTGAGAGGGATGAATAAAAAAAGTCAGCAACCATAAAGCCAAAATAGAGTAATGTACTCCCAGACAGAGAGCTTCTGTTTGTTAAGACTTGGGGTTATCTGAGGTTGTCTTCTAATAGTGTGCAATTCCAAGTTACATCAACCATATAAATCAAGAGGGATAGATAGGGAAAAAGTCATGATGACACAAGCTAAGGTGTCATTAGCAATCCCTAGGCTGATACTCATGGTCAGAGTTGAGCCCAGTACTATGATCTTCAACACAGTAACTCATGGAACTTTTTCCTTTCTTTCAACTTCGAAGCTACCCAGCATAAAGAATTACAAGATAAATTGCACATGACTTGAGATATTAAAGATTGCAAATGTAGTTGAACTATGTGGCCATAGCTATGTCCTTTCACTCCAAAATAATTATACCATGAAATGTAAAATCAAAACGTTTTTGAATGTGATCAATTGTTATAGCACAAGGTGTATCTGAAGAGCATCTCCATTTGCCCTTATAGTCATCATTGGTCTCAGTAAGATTTAAAAGAACCAGTTATAATTTCTTGCAGTCCCGCTCAATTTACATAGCATAACTTAAAACCCATTATTCAATGTCTTCATTTTGTTTTAATATATTGGATTATTTCAGTTGCTTCTTTCACAGAATGAATACAAATGTGTTAATATGAAAGTTTGTTTTAAAAAAAACAGTTAGTGGGCCAACAAAATGAAATAGCTTTGGGGACTCATATTCTCTTATTTTGAAAACACTTTGACCAATTTACTAGAAATAATTACACAAAAATATGGTACAGATTGGAACTCATCATTACTGTGTTTCTCCAGCAATGCAGGATCCTTAGTAACTTTCTTCTCCCATGTACCAGGCAGATACAACAGAAGGCCACACATCCACAAAAACCCAGTGTGTACACATATGTGGGAAGGAGATCTTTGTAAACACAAGTGGAGTCTCCTCACAGAAATCTGTGACCACTCGCCATCCACTAGGAGGAAAGCAGCCTGCGGGCTACCTGAGAGGACCTGAGTGGAGTCCTGCAGGCATCGCCAAGGACGCCGTCTTTCAGTAAAAGCTCTATGAACTCCTCAGGCATTCACTGCCACAGCGGATGATGAGCACAAGCGTTTCTCAACACAAGGAGCCCAGTCTGAGATCCATTCTCTTCTTTCACTCAATGTCAGTCACTTCTTAGGATGTGCTAAGTATTTCACACTCACTGCTCTTAAGCTGAAAATCAAGAACTACTCTCCAGTTACCATGCCTTTTGTTTTGTTTAACTGATACCACAAGACCCCACAAGCTGGAGATTTGCTGTCATTATTAGAAGATCATCAGCTTATTCTCTATCGCATTGTGTTTCCTGAGCTTACCAGTTCAGTTCTTTCTCGGTTTTCCCATATTTTCTGTTTTTACTATAATAACTCAGGATTGCATTGCCTTTACCTTAGAAAACTGGAATACATAATTGACTATATTAATTCTAATATGTACATCTCTGTGGTATGTCACTTCCTCAAGAAAAACCATAAGAATTCCAAGTTAGAAACCTCTTCAAGTCGAAATATTTACTCTGATAAACTGGATTTCTCAGCAATTTGAACACTATGCTTTGAAACTTACCTCATGTCCCTTCATCTATCAACACACGGAAGAAGAAATACTGACATTTTGTCAGTTCTTATCTCTTTGGCTTTGTTCCTACATTGAGTGTGCTTCCTCTCCTGTCTTTATCCAAATATTTTTGGCTATTAAGCTGCCTTAAGGTGTGGCTTGTGGAGCTTGAGATCAAACCATGGTACCCTGCCACTGACTGCATTTGCCCAAGTGGCACTTTAACAACAGAGCTAACCAGTACACCCTCTCTTTACCCAAACTTTTAAAATAATTTTATTGAGAAACAAATAGGAATGAGACAGTTTCCAATCAATTACCAGCACATTTTCAATAATTAATACATTGTATATTGTTGTCTTAGTGGTTATTCATTGTAAAAGATACAGACATGATATCCTGTTTCAAGCACTATTAGAACAAACCTCTCTACTAACTGAATTAAGAGAATGCAGAAGTATATCTATGCTAACTATATTGAGTATATAGATACAAAATGGTCATTCATTTCTATCCTACTTTTTTGATTTATTTTGTCAGAGAAGGCCATTCTGTTGTCATTTAAATACTGTAGGTGCATGAATTCAGCAAAATATCCTAATATAGTCCAGTAGTTGATAATACTAGTGGGTTTTCCATACGACTGTTAATGTCCGAAGTTGTTGACTTGAGCCTTTTACAGCTCAGCATATTAATATGGCTTTACTTTTTATACTTTGTTTTTATAATTTTCTGCTGGATGGTTAAGACCTATATAACAAGAAATATAGCTTTTGTATCAGATAAGGTCAGTCAAATCCCCTCAAGATTTAACCTGAAACCCTGTACCATACTTTGTAGATCCTTTGTGAGTGTCAGCCATATGGATGAGTCATAGCCATTGCTTGAACAATTTGCTCTCTGTGAAAGCCTGAGAGAATGATTTCTCTCCATGTGACTCTCCTTAGGCACAATCATTGGTCACTTTCCTCTGTGGCCTCATAATCTCTTTGATCAGAACATTTGGGACACAATTGAGTTACAGGTTGTTATAGTACAGGTTCTCCTATGTCCTGAGTCCTTACTGAACTGGAAAGGCTAGGGTGAAAATGTTGGCTGTCTTTGAAGCTCTTCTTTTTCTCTAATTTCGGCTCTGCAAACTTAGGTTGTTAACTGCCCAGAAGAGAAGCTTAATGATATTATCACCCTATAACATAGGTAGTTGAGCTTAACCTCACTATCTGTCTGAATACCAAACACCTTAGACATAACATGGAATAGGCATTTTCCATCAAGTATTGATATCTTAAACTTTGAGTCCTTCTAGAATATGCAGAAAAAATATTAAATAGATTAAAATATTTTAAAAATAAGAATAAGCATTTATATATTTTTACACACAAATTTAGCAATCTAACAGTATACAGCCTGTACAAGGACAATCCTGTCATTTTTTTTTGTCTCTTGTTTTCATTTATTACCCCTTTTTTAAACAAACATTTACTTGAGAGATAGTATGTCAGTAATTGGTACATCATGACAAGCAGTACATAATTAGAAGACCAGAATGACAGGTATTCCAAGCATGACCCTACTATTATACATTTTTTTTCTTCAGTGCAGTTGCTTAGTTCACAGATATCAGCAAATATAGTTAGTCAGAGTGAGAATCCCATGAAGTAACTGCTGGTTTCATAAACCTGCTGATGTTTCTCAAGATCATTGCCTTACCTACCTTGTACATATAAATGTATGACTTTGTCCCTTTCATGTTTCCTAACTTTTCTCCTTGCCCTCTCTTTATTGTCTAATCCACAAGTTCTTGCTTTTCTTTTAATTGTGTTATGCTTTTCTATTTTTATTTCTTCCTTTTAGTTCTTACACTAGGGAGACTATACAATATTTACACATGTGGGGGTGGTTTATTTCACTTAGAAGTATATCTTCAAGTGGCATCCACTTATATATAAAGGCTTCGAGTTTACAATTCTTTATAGCTGAATAGTACTCCATTGTATAAAAATACCACATCTTTTTCAGCCATTCCTTAGGAAATGGGCATTGTGATTGTTTGCAAGATTTAGCTATCACAAACTGTACTGCTATAAACATAGGCACACATATATCACTATGATAAGAGCTTTTCATTTCCTCTGGGAAAATTCCCAGTAGGTGGATAATGGGTTTGAATGGCATTTCCAGTCTTAGGTTTGTAAGGAGTCTCCATACTGATTTCTATAATGGCTGCACCAGTCTACACATCCACTAGCAGTGGAGAAGGATTCATTTTTCCCTACAGCCTCTCCAACATTTGTTGTTAGGTGATTTCTTTATGATAGCCATTCGTTCTCCGGTGAGGTGGTATCTCAGGGTTGTTTCACTTAGCATTTCACAGATGATTAGTGAGGAGGAGCATTTTTTATATACTTATTGCCTTCTTTACTATCATCCTCTGAGAAGTGTGTATTCATCTCTGATGTCCCTTTCTGGACTCAGTCTTTAAATTTTAGGGTCCTGTTTTTTAGTTCTTTATAAATTCTAGAGAGCAGACCTTTGTCTGAGTGCTTATTAGTAAAGTTTTTTCCAAATTTGTGGGCTGTCTTTTTACTTTGTTGGAAATTTCTTTTGACAGGCAATATCTTCTCAGTAAGAGGAGGTCCCAGTTGTTAATACTTTCAAATGTTACCCGAGCAATTTGATTTTTGTTCATGAACTCTTTGCCTACCCCTATGTCTTCAAGAGTTCCTCCTACTTTCTCTTCTAGGAGATTGAGTGTATCTGTTTCAATGTTTAGATCTTTAATCCATTTTGACTTTAGCTTAGTGCATGGTGATAGACCTGGGTCAAATTTTAATTTTTGGCATGTAGAGAGCCTGTCTTTCCAGCACCATGCACCATTTGTTAAAGAGGATACCTTTCTTCCAGTAAGCATGTTTGGTCCCTTTGCAGTGGCTTCTGCATCTTCTAATCTATTCCATTGATCTTCAGGTCCATTTTTTTTTTTTTTTTTTTTTTTGGCAATACCATGGCCAGTAGCTTTGTAGTATAATTTCAAGTCAGGAATTGTAATGCCTCTTGTCTTGTCTTTGTTGCCCAGAATTGTCTTTGCTATTCTAGGTCTTCTCTGGTTTCAAATAAGTTTTAGGAACAAATTCTCTAGGTCTGTGAGGTGTATTGTTGGTAGTTTGATAGGGATTGCTTTAAATCTGTACAGAAATTTTGAGAGCATGGCCATCTTCATGATATTGGTTCTTCTCATCCACGAGCAGGGAATCTTTCCATTTTCTGAAATCCTATATGATCTCTTTTTTCAGAGAATAGTAATTTGCCTTGAAAAGATATTTGACTTTCTTAGTTAGATTAATTCCAAAATATTCAATTTTCCATGATGCTATTGTAAAAGGTTTTGTTTCTCTAATTTCCCTCTCAGTGTGTTTGCTATCTGTGCAGAGAAATGCCATTGACTTTTGAGTATTGTCTTTCTGTCCTGCTATGCTACTGAATTTTTGTTTCAATTCTGGTAGCTTCTTGGTGGAGTTCTTTGGGTTCTCCATGTAAAATATCATTTCAACTGCAAATAAAGATAGTTTAACTTCTTCTTTACCTATTCTTATTCCTTTTATTTCTCACTCTTGTCTCATGGCTCTAGGTAATGATTCCAGAACTATATTGAATAGGAGGGGTGATAGAGAGCATCCTTTTCTTGTACCAGATCTGAGAGTAAAACATTTCAATTTTTCCCCATTTAGAATGATGTTAGCTGTTGGGTTGTCACTGGTGGCTTTTATCGAATTGAGTTAGAGGCCATCTATTCCCATTTTCTGTAGGACTTTGAACATGAATGTGTGTTGTACTTTGTCAAATGCCTTTTCTGCATCGATTGAAATGATCATGTGGTTTTTAGTTTTCACTCTATTGATATAGTATATTACATTTATAGGTTTTCAAATATTGAACCATCCTTGCATCCTGGTATGAATCCTACCTGGTCATGGTTTATGATCTTGATGATTTGCTGTATTCTATTTTCTACGATTTTATTGAGAATTTTTGCATTTATTGTTCATGTTGGAGATTGGCCTGAAGTTCTTTCTTTTAGTTGCATCTTTCCTTGCTGTTCATATTTTTATAATATGTTCCTCCAGAAGCATTTTGGGAGAACTGCTTCCTTTTCAATTTCATTGAAGAGTTTGAGGAGTGTAGGGATTACATCTCCTGTAAATTTGTTGTAGAATTCAGCTGTGAATCTATCAGGATCTGGACTTTTCTTTCTCGGTGGGGTTTTTTATTACATTTTGTGTTTTACTAGCTGTTATTGGGTTATTGAGAGTTGTTATATCTTCATTCAGTTTTCATAATTTGTACCTTTCTAGGAATCTGTCCATTTCATATGTGTCTTCTATTCTGTGAGTATACATATTCTCAAAGTAGCTATTGATAATCTTCTGAATTTCCACTGAGCCTGTGGTAATTACATCTTTTTCATTCCTTATTGCTTATATTTGAATTTTTTCTTCTACTTTTTGCTGAGGTTGGCTAGGGGCTTATCAATTTTGTTTAGTCTTTCAAAGAACCAACTTTTTGATTCATTGATTCTGTGAACTATTTTCTTCATCTCAATTGAATTGATTTCTGCTTCAACCTTTATGATTGCTTCCTGTTTTTTGGCTCTAGGTTTGGTTTGCCCTTCATTTTCTAGATGTCAGAGGTGCAACATTAGGGTGTTTTTTCCCATTCTGTTTTCCTAATGTGTGAGTTCATAGCTATACTTTTCCCTCTGAGAACTGCTTTCATCACATCCCATAAATTTGATAAATTATGATTGAAGTTTCATTGCATTGTAGATATTGTTGAATTTCTTGTTTAATTTAATCTGTGACCCATTGATTGCTGACTAGGGTGTTCTTTAATTTCCATGTATTTAGCAGGTTTTTCTGGTTTCTTTTGTCATTTACTTCCTGTTTCATTTCACTGTGGTCAGATAGTATGCATGGGATAATTTCTGTTTTCCTGCATATATTTAAGCATGACCTATGGACCATTATCTGGTCTATTTTAGAAAATAACCCATGTGCAGCTGAAAAAAATGTGCATTCAGCTGTTTTTGTATGGTACAGTCTGTATATGTCCACTAAGTCCATTTGTTCCAAGCTACTGTTCAGTTCTGCTACTTCTTTGCTAAGTTTTTGTTTCCTTGTCCTGTTTCTTTGGGATAAGGAGGTTTTAAGATATCCAGTTAAGTTTGTGGTATTGAATATT
Organism: Ctenomys sociabilis; assembly: GCA_004027165.1. Classification (NCBI taxonomy): domain Eukaryota; kingdom Metazoa; phylum Chordata; class Mammalia; order Rodentia; family Ctenomyidae; genus Ctenomys; species Ctenomys sociabilis. The sequence continues at coordinate 79,176 of PVKA01004301.1, forward strand.
AGATTTTTCATGTCCATTGAGAATTGTCTTATATAGTTCTGTGCTCCCACGTTTGGTCCATAAATATCTATGAGTGTTACCTCTTCCTCTTGAATTTTTTCCCAAACCAGTATATAGTGGCCTTCTTTATTTCACTTGATTATTCTTGGTTTGAAGTTGAGGCTCTATGAGAACAGGATTGTTATCCCTGCTTTTTTCTGAGATGCTAGGGCATGTTGTATTGTTTCTATCCTTTGATTTTCAAGCTATGA
>PVKA01004301.1:79526-100670 GCA_004027165.1 Ctenomys sociabilis
TTTTTTTTTTTTTTTTTTTTTTTTTTTTTTTTTTCCTTTTTCCTTTTTCTCATGAGTTTAATTGTTTGCCATATGTAGTGGTTCCTTCTGTTCCCATTCGTGGAATTCTGATCATTTTGGTCCCTCTGTAGAAAATATTTTAGTTGTCAGGGTAGTGTTCACTTTGTCATCATAAAATTCTTTAGTTTTTCTTTGTCATGGAAGTATTTCACTTCTCTATCAAACTTGAAAGAGAGCTTTGCAGGCTATAGTACTGTGGGCTGGAATTTGTTTTCATAGAAGACTTGAAGTACTGTGCTCCACTCTTCTTGCCTTCATGGTTTGTAAAGAGAAGTCGGCTGTTATTCTGATAGCTTTTCCTTTAAATATGATGTTTCTTTTCTCTCGTGGCTTTCAGTATATTGTTCTTGGGCTGGATTTCTGGGATCTTGACTATTATATTTCTCAGTGTGTTTTTAATTGGGTTGAAGTTATTTGGAGTTTTGTATGCTTTGGTTACTGAATGTCAGACTTTTTCCTCATATTTGGGATGTTTTGTGCTATTATTCCCATATCCTTTTTATATCATTTGTACTGACTTCTTCTTTCTCTTTGATGCCTACTAGTCTTACTTTTTTATCTTTGCATCATCTTACAAGTGATGAATTATTTTTTCCTGCAACCTAGTTGTTTTCAAGAGATCTTTTCTTAACTTTTCACTAGCTGATACAACATCTTCAAGGTCTGAAACATTATCTTCCCTGTCTCTCAAGCAGTTTTACAATCTTGTGATTGAGATTTTAAGTTCCTCTATATCTCTTTGACTCTGCTTTATGAGATCTATTTCTTTCTTGTGTTGCTCATTTAAGGAATCCATCATTTTTCTATTCTCCTCTATATTTTTTTATCTGTGTCTTGAGAAGCAGTTATTAATTCTTTTATGACAGAGAATATTTCTGCTCTGATTTCCTGTATATGTTTTTTGCATTTGATTCTTTACCTCAGATGCTATTAATTCAGAGATTTCTTTTTTTTATTTTAGAGGTTATTTCTGATCTGAGTTCCTGTATACCTTTCTGCTGTTGTTTCTTTACAGCGAGGGCTATTATTTCAGCTATTTCAGCTGTATGATTCCCAATTTCTTCTGTGCTAGAGTCCTCTAAACTTGTTCTGGGTGGGCTCGGGGACTGAGATTGCATTTTGTTCCTTCTCTTTTTTATTATGTATAGCACTGACCTCTGATCTTTGGTATAGAGCTTTGGTGCCATTATATCCTTAGCACCTATGAAATTCGGGTGCAGATCTCCTGAGATTGAATTCATCCAGTTGTACCTGGCTTGGGTCTAGCTGCTGTGCTCAGCTCCTTCCTGCTGTGGTCCTTGGAAGTGAACCTGTTGTGTCCTTCTGGCAAGATGGTCTTCTCTTGGATTAGCTGGGTGGTTCTGGCCACTACTCTCTCTGCTCGTACTTTAGCTGCAGAGTTTCACCGCAAGGCTGTACGCCAGGCCTGGGCTGGGTCTGGAGGGGTCCAGGAGGCTCAGGGGAGTGCAGGAGCTCTCACACACACTCACTGGACCTGACCTTCGGCTGGATGGGAGGGGTGGAGGGTTCCTGAGAGAACACAGCAGAATAGGTCCCAAGAATGCAAAGGTCTCACTTACGGGGTTGGCCTGGATTTGATCTGGGGAGATAATCAAATCTAATTATACTTACAAGCCCCTTTCTGTACATGACAGCTTAGAAATTCATTCATGACATCCATGACTTCCTGCCTTGCCCCAAGCTGTTTTGACAGAAGCCTTGCTCCCTACTTGAGCATTTTTTTTTTTTTTTTTTTTTTTGGCAGAACCAGGGATTGAACTCAGGCCCTTGCCCTTGCCAAGGAAGAGCTATTCCACTGAGCCATCTCCCTGGCCCCTTGAGCATATTTTATTTTTATTTATTTTTTTGTCTTTTTGTCTTTTTGAGACAGGGTCTCACTACGCAGCTCAGGCTGGCCTTAAGCTCACTTTGTAGCTCAGGCTGGTCTCGAACTCACAGCAATCCTTCTGCCTCAGCCTCCCGAGTGCTAGGATTACAGGCATGCGCCACCACACCCAGCTATAAAAAATTCCTTTATTCATTACAGTGTCTCGCTACACATCACAGATTCTTTTTTTGCGGGGGTAGGGTGTGAGCTCAGCCGGCCCTGAGGGGAGGGGCTGGCATGGCATGTGGTGCTGGGGCTCGAACCGCGGTCCCTGGGAGGCGCTCTAGACCGCTGAGCTGAGCATATTTTAATTTTCTCTTTACAAATATCCTATTGATGACACAATCCATGTCTGATTAATCTTTGTCACTTCCACAATTCTTAGTGAAATTCCTTACAAACTATAGTCAATACATGTTGACTTAATAATTAAATATAATCATATATGACCATGATAGCAAAATTTCTATTTTTTTTAACTCAATGATGAACACACAATTATTTACCAGAAGAAGTGTTCTCAGAAGACTCATCAGTTACCAAACGATCGATGTTGATTAATGGTTTTAGTAATTATAACTTTACATGGCACTGAGCAGACATGCAGCCCAATTCCCAAGGGAGACTACGTGCCTGTTTAATTTTTGAGCATAAATACACTTTTTTTATTTCAAGGCATCAAAACATTTAGCAGTCGTTAAACACGTGAAACCAGAAAACCACAGAGAATTTTCATGTGACATCCCCAGTCCCAGAAATCAATTGTAAGATGCATTTTGTGCTTAAAATCTATTCTTTATTTCCCAGGTGTGATGGGAGAATATGAGCCTAAAATTGAGGTCCATTTCCCTCTCATGGTTACAGCTGCTAAGGGAGCAACAGTGAAGCTGGAGTGCTTTGCGCTTGGCAAGTAAGTACGGCTACTTCTGTAATTAGAGGTGGTTGTTTATGAAGATGGGACACAGCTTGTGGAGTATTTGTCTTGCTAGATCTCATTTTCCCAGAAGCTTCAAGGTGGCTATACATTTGTTTGAAAAGAGGAGCAGGTGGGAATTGATGGAATAAGCAATTGTAATTATTTCCTTAATCGTTTCCATGGACAGCAATATATATGATTTTGTTGCTTTAGTGTGAATAAAAAACTTTATTAAATTAAAATTTTATACCTCTAAAGTGTAAATATAGAGAAAATAAAATGCCAGGATAATACTTATTCTCATGCATGTGATGTAGATAATAAAATGGTATAAGAAAATAATATGGAGGACTGGCGAGATAGCTGAGTAGACTAAGTGCCTGCTTAGGCAAACATAGGGACTGGGGTTCGATCCCAGGTACCAAATGCTGCACCAGCCCCACCCCTGGGCAAATTGAGCATGTGACAGAGTCTGGGCATGGTGGCACAAGCCTGGAATCCCAGCCCTGGGGAGGCTGAAAAGAGGAGGATCACTAGAAGTCTGAGCTGCATACTGAGACCCTGTGCTAAATATATTTTTTAAAAGTATGAAAATAATTGTAAGGGTAATAGTTATAGTGAACAAACTGATTATTTCAATAGCTCCTGAAATCAAAACTTGACATCCTGAGCTATCAATATATACAATAAGTAATCATTTTTAAGTTAGAGAGATGATTAATATCACACCCTAATGTCTGTCACACTCTGTGATTCTATTCAATCATTTTCAATGATGTTTACAATTAGTGTATTGAAATCAGAGCCAGGAGTGGTGTTTTGATCATATTTGATTAGAGTATTAAGATTTATTTTAAACAGAGTATTTTTTTCTTTTTTGATGATGAGACCTCAGGGTCCTTTCTAACTCTATAATTATAATTTGCATAAATGCATCTCTATCAGAGTAACTAATCATTTAACTTCAGTAGTGTTGAACTTGCTGCCACAGCATAACTATAAGGTACTTGGAGATAAAACTTGCTACATAAATGTGCTTATAATAGCAGGCTTACCCTGGAAGTGAAAAACACATTAATAAGTATGAGAAACTCTGTAACTAGAGATTTAGGAATGAGCAGAAAACTCCACTTTAATTTCAAGAAGGATTGAAATAACTTGTCTACGGAGGTGAATTCAAATCGCAGTAGAAGTGAGATTATAACAGACAGAAATGCAAATAAATTGTTAGGTAAGCTACCATTTCAGGAAATGATGCCCATAAATAGAAATGCATACCAGGGGGAGACACCTCAGGAAGCTTTCCAAACCTAAAGGTACTTGTTAGAGGCAGGGATCAGAAGTTAAGTTGTATTTTGTACCTGTACTACATCTCTCCAGAATGTAAACATTATGCATGACACACATGTACTAGTCAACTAGAATTTAAAGAGATATTAGTTAACTGCATAAGGTTAAGTAATAGCTTGACAGATTTTCTTTACCATTCATCAATGTTACAGCATGAAATATTCCTGAAAATGTCTCAGCAAAATGCTTAATTCTCATAAATGCAACAATATATACTGAGTTGATGCCAAAGTTGCTATAGTATATGGTTCAGTTGAATAATTCTCAAATGCCAGAATTTGTACTACACACACAAAGGGAGGTTATATTGTAAAACAGATTACAAAAAATAGATGTATATAGGAAAGAAACAATAAAGAATATTTCCTCAGGCGGGCTTATCTAACATGTTAGATGTGGTTGTCTTTAGAAGTCTTGAAATACATTTAGTAAATTGGTGCTTAAAGCCCTTCCTGTCTAGATAGGACCAACAGTTTAATCATTTATATTCTTTAATACTTTGTTTTCTTCAGCATTTTCACTCCTTCACTACCACTTCTGCTCTCACATAAATGAGTAAAAAGAAAGTTAAAAACGCAAACCACCTCAGCAAAGTTCTTTCATTTGATTTCTTTTTTTTTTTTTTTAATGAAAAGTCACAACTATTGGAAGAAAAAAGCATAAAGCAACCTGCCACTCCTGCAGACTAATCTTCAGTGTTGTGGAAATTCGAGCTATGATCATGTGCCCCAGGCTGGGTTCTCGCAGTGGCCTGTGATCCCGAGGGGCAGGAGCAGGTTCCCACGGAGGCCCAACGTGAGGGCAGCAGCCTGAAAGCAGTGTTTGAGCGTCTGCTCAGTTCTTGAAGCCCAGGGGCTGTTTCACTCTTAGAGCTTCATGGTTCTCTTGTGGGTCTCTGGTCCCAGGACTTCGCTGTCTGTCACTAGGGATCGATGGCACGCAGGCTGAATCTCTCGCGCATCTTTGTGGAGCATTTCAGCAGGTGTCTCTCATAGAGTTTCATCATCCAGTTAGGGAATTGAGTAAATCAAGCATGTGTGCATCTCGTGATCTTTACCTGTGCGTTTCCTCCATGGTTAAAACTCTTCCCTCCTCTCCATGACTGTGCTCACAGTGGTATCACCTCCTCCAGAGGCCAACTATGCCCGTGTGTGTGTGTGTGTGTGTGTGTGTGTGTGTGTGTGTGTGTGTGTGTATGCAGTCATATTCTCTAGTGTAAGTTTAAATTCGCACAGGTGTCAGTACTTTAATATTTATCTCTATCAGTCATGAACCTGGTTGGAGTCAAACTCAGATGGCTCCATAGAGTTCAACAAGTAATCAAGTTAAAGATACATGAGCAGGAGTTAGAGGACTGAGGAGAGAACCTCAGGCCTTGTGGACAGGGGCACCAGGAATCAGCAAAGCTGATAACATGGGTGATCAAGTGAAGAGCCTAAAGCTAGAGATCCATAGCCCAGAGGTCACTCCACAGCAGGAAAGGACTAACAAATCCAAATCCTGACCACTCCCATTTTTGAACTTTGTGTTCTTCGCTGGCCACTCCAATGAAGCCAGACAGAAATCAAGCAGAAGTCAGTTTACAGGCTGGTGAATATAGGAATGGACAATAGAAAGTGCAAGGGAAAGAAGAAAGTGACAAGTGGGGGAACACACAGATACAGTGCATAGATAATTTCAAAACAAGTAAGTTGTATTTTCTGTATTCTTAAAAGAAAATAAAAGCAAGCATTTTAGGTTAGCAAATTTTACCATCCATTGATAACATCAAATTTCGACAATGTAATCTTCTAAAGAATTCCTCAATATGAATTTATTAAATGCTCTCTCTTAGGCTATGGGTACAAACAAAAACAAGAGTGTACAACTTCACGCCTTAGAAATGCTCTTAAAATAGAATTACATGATATTAAGCGCAGAATTTATAAAAGTTATTATGACATTCTATATTTGGTATTGGTCAATTCTATAAATGTATGTTTCAGAAAAATAGGAAATGTTTAAATATAATCCACAGGTAAACAGAGGTGTATAAAAGCTTGGAGAATACAGCAGTGTATAAAAGAGAAATGGAGGAGAAATTACTTACTGTGGAAAGAAAAGGCTGTTTTAAACATATGGAAGGTTATTATCAAGAGATTGCTCACAAGCTGTTCTCTAGTTCCAACAAGGTGGGGAGAGAGTAAAATTTCAACAGCCTAATATTAAAGTAGAAGAATTCAATTGGGTTTAACGTAGAAGTTCCTGACAAAATGAGTTGTTACAGGGAAAATGGGTTATCTGTGGCGGAGGCAGCCGCTCTTTCCCCTCTGCTGCAAGCACACAATAACGCCATTTATCTTCAAATGATTTAGATGTGATATTCCCTGAAATGAGAGAAATGAACCAGGTCCAGGTTAGAAATGAAAACTTCAGACATCCTCATTTACTGGCCATTCATTCCCCCATGTGAGACTAAACATTAAGAGTAGAAGGGGAGCATCAGGCAGTTGTAAGCAGTGCCTTTTGACAACTGCATTATTCTAGAACATTTTAAACTAGTCGGTGGCATATGTAGGGAGGAAGACTTAAGAGTACTGGATTTTCTTGCTCAACGCTTAGCCTTTGGGCAATGGAGAAAGGTTATCTTTAGTGTCCTCAAGGCCTAGCATTGAACCCTGCATACAGCACTCCAAAAATGAAATATCTGATAAGGAGCAAGCTGAGTGCAAGTATGGGGTCTCCTAGGGTCCTACCTTCAATTCAAAGGATCTTTCCTAATGTGGGATGTAATTAGAAATGAGTGATATTTTTAACTGGAAGTGCACAGTGTTTAACTTTAAACTGTGGGTGTTTAACTTTAGCCTATATAAGTCATTCACTAGGAACAGGTAACTAGGCAACATTAAGTTAGAATTTGAACTTTACAATACAGAGAGTAACTGAAAAAGCAAATATGATTTCTGGAGCTGATGGGTAAAAGGAGGAGCTGGGTTGGAACTATTGCCAGTTCCTGTCTCAGACGTATCCTGTAAGGGCAAGGACCTCCAAGAAATGGTGGGTGTGGGACTCAGCGCCAGCTATTCTGCAAGCATGGGAAATGCAGTGGCTTTCGTTTGCAGCCATGGGATCGATGCCTTCCAGAGGCACTGTTCATGACTCTGAAAGAGGCCTTGTTCTCATGAGGAACCAGCTAAGAGATGTTCATTTTCCTTCTGGCCTTATGGTTCCTTTGAAGTCCCCTTTCTTTGCAGTGCAGACATGTTTTTGGGCATCCTAACCTCAGCATAGCCAGGCAGAGTAGAGAAAGCATGAGGCAGAGAGGTGATGAGATTAAAAACCAGCAGCACCAGTGATCTTCACAGTTTCGGACCCATCTTTTCATCCAATGCACCCTTTCCTGTACTACACTCACACATGTTTTTTTCATTTCTAAGGCCCTTCAGCATTGTTCCTACGTGTAAATCATCCCATCTTCATAATCTTCAAGGCCTGGTTAAAGAGCAATGCTCCATGAAGTCCCCCTGCTTTTCTTGCACACTCTTACCTTTGGTACTGCGTGTAGGACCATGCAGATTTCACCCTGCAGGCTGCCCCAGTGGGACAGCTATATGGAGTTGTCCTTGCTGTGCTAGAATTTTTGATCCCTAAAATGTTCTTCATATGCAACAAGTACTAAATATGTTAGCCAAATTGCATTCAGGAAGGAGAGATGGCAATTCTCTTACTAGGAATATGTCATTGTCTTTGTTTAGTGTCTCTAGGGGCTGCACACCTGTCTTGGGCCTGGAAATTCTTAATCACACTTACATGAGCTGTAGTGTTTTGCAGATTTCATTTCAGCATGTGACCATTCACAGTCCCTAGAATGACCACTAGGTATGTCAAACAGCCACCAGCAACAAACAAATGAAGTCTAGTCATCTATGCTTAAATGACCCCATGCCAAAGGACAGACCTTAGGGTTGTTCCATAATAAAACAGTCATGTGCTATAAAGTTGCATAGGTTTATCTCCCATGAAAGTCCTGAAAGCTCATAGTGTTAGCTAATAGTGTTAAGAGCAGGGTTTTTTTTTTTTTTTTTAAACATTACATATCCCTTATCTTGCCTTAGCAGCTGTTAACACACAATAACATCAGCTGTGGTAGGAGGCCTTGAACCAGTTACTGTAATAATTATGTGAGTGACCTTTCCAAACTCATCTGAAATCTGGTGGTGAGGAGGGCAGGAAGAACACATTAGGTTTCCTGCCCTTTTTAGTTCCTGCTTATCTCCCTTTGAGACAACATTTACAAATCATCCTTTGTTACACTCCATCAAATGTCTATTAGTGAACCAGGATTTTAAGGTTTTTTTTTTTCTTTTTACACATTTACTGCTATAAAAATACCAGTTATCATGTCATGAAGTCATTTTAGCTGTAATTTATGTTTTCTTTCCCTCGGTCGTTAGCCGAGTTGTCTCAAATGACTGCTCTTGTGTCCCACTGTAACTGTGATAATGACAGATATTCCTCTGAGACGTCCCACAGTCTGCAACTGGCAAATGTTCCTGAAAGAATCTGCTCTTTAGTTACAGATTGATGATTTATTAATACTGTTTATTTGGAACCGCCAGTCACTAAGCACTGTCGAGTTTGAAAATGAGTGGGACTTGGTGGTATTTGTCCATCAAACTAAAATCAAATTACTTAATCATTAGATTGACAGAAGATCTGGAGGTAGGAGTCAGTTACTGGGTCTAAGAATCAATAAATGTTTAGATCTCACAGGAAGGCAGTACATTACAACGTAAAGAGAATTACTCTTGTGAGCTATTGATTGTTTTAATATTATTGACATGAGGATGCGTCCTCATTGCAGGGTATACGGAAAGGTAATGTATGTGTTAAGAATCTTAGTGATTACTTAGACCATAGACCAGAATCGAGTGGTCAGAGGGACTGGGAAGCCACAAGGAATGGTTGTCAGACCAAGGCAAGCAGCGCTGCCCCTTAGGCTGGGGCTTGGTGCTTTTACACTTGATGGCTTTTACATTTTCAGCAGTTTCCTACAGTGCAGTTATGGAAAGGGCCTATTTACTTGTGAGGTATAGTTTAAAAATTTGGGTACATTTAAATTTCAAAATCATTACAGTAAGAGCTACACAGCTGTTAACCTCCTTTCAAATGCCCCCCTTTACTGCATGAACCCTTTTGCTACTTGATAAGCAGTTCTGGAAGTCAACCTTGCGTGGCTGCCTTGACACCCTTCCTAAATTAGTTGAAAGTGTTTATGGTAATTTATGTCAAACAAAAATATTAAGGCCCCTCCTTTATTCAAAGCATCTTACACAATGGAACTTTCTCCCTCTTCTCCAAAAACAGTGATAATAAAGGGTAAATTTCTGGATGTTAGAGAATTTCATAAAGGATAAGAGAAGCATATTTGCAGAAAGGGTGGTTATTTTTAGGAGGATTAAAGGCTGTGTGTCTTTTATTGTAACATTATTTTTATTATTTTTTTATTTGTTTACTTTTCATGAGTAGAATATATTTATTGAGGGAAAGAAAGTTCCAGTCTGAGAGAGTGATAGAAGGGGAGGCCATGCTGGTTGGCCTCAGGAAGCTGTCTCTTCCAGGCACTTTTATAGAGGAAAACCATACGGTGACGTGGGTCTAAGTTGGAGAACATGGGAACTTGCTTAGGTGGGCATGGGGCGGGACAAAACTATGGTCAACCAATGAGATTACTAGCACTATTGCTCAAGTAAACTTGATTAAATCTAGTACCAAATGGAGAAGTGAGTCATATAGCAAGTGGGCATATATGGGACAGGGTCTCTTTCTGTTGGGGGTTGGGTTAGAGACTCACTTGAGCTCTTTCAAGGAGATTGATACCTATGTAGAATATCAATCCCTGAAGCCCATCCCTAGGGAAGTATATAACTGTGTTTCCTCTTTTGTCTTTGTCTTGAGGTGTGGTCCATATGGGAGTGTCTGTCTCTTCCAAGTTGCAAAGTCACCTTGTCTTCCATCTTGTCTCCCTGAGGGCCTGGCCCTGTCTGACTGCCTAAAATATTTTTATCTAATTTATCTGCCTACAATATTCCCTCTATAACATTATTTTTAGTGTAAGCATTCACTATACTTTGGATCATACTTACTTTTGCACTCAAAAAATATATATATTTCCATATTATATATATTTATTTTTCACATTTGGATTCAAAGTTAAACTGACATCATATTTTCAACTTCTTTTTTTTTTCTTTTTTTTTTTTTTTGTTTTTTTGAGACAGGGTCTCGCTATGCAGTTCAGGCTGGCTTTAAGCTCACTTTGTAGCTCAGGCTGGTCTCGAACTCACAACAATCCTCCTGCCTCAGCCTCCCAAGTGCTGGGATTACAGGCATGCACCACCACGCCCGGCTTCAACTTCTTAGATATATCTCATTTTTTATTTTTTTAATTTAGTACAGGATCTATGGGGTATAAGGCCTACAGGGTCTATGTAGATTGGACTCAGAGATTCTCCTGTTTTCAGCCTCACAAGCGCTGGGATTACAGGCATGCCACCACGCCCAGTCTCCATTACCATCTCTGTATGCCCCAGGGGTAGGGCCTGCATGACAGGCCGGGAATCAAACCCCAGCCATTGTGCTCTGCCTAAGCAGGCACTGTAGTCCACTGAGCTATTTGGCCAGCCCTCCTATATCTATCTTAGAACCACTTCTCTGCCTCAGAGCAAAATTGTATACATGTACAGGGCCAAACAGCTACACAGCTATAAAAAAAAAAAAAAAAAATACACTCTCCAAATGGCAAAACAAGTACTTTTCTCAATTTGCCATATTAGTTTTCAGTATCTAATAGTAATTTATCTTTCCTCATAATGAAGGTTTGTCACCTAAACACTTCAATATCTCAACAATTGAATATTGGATACATTAGTGATCAATATAAATCATGAAGGTCATGAATCAAGAGCTAACCACCAAATGACTGAGATTTTTACTTGGATAAATTTAAACTGTGTGTGTGTATGCATGTGTGTGTGTGTGTGTGTGTGTGTGTGTGTGTGTGTGTATGCAGGGTCTCACTATGCAGCTTGGATTCATAGTGATCCACCTGATTTCTGCCTCCCTGGTGCTGGGATTACAGGCATGCACCACCATATCTGGATTCAATTTAAACTTTTCAAAAGTTTCACTTTTAGTAAATCTCTCAGAAGATTCATGAATTATCTCTTCCATAGATGTTGACTCTGGTGTCAGAAACTGCAGTGTCATCAGAACTCATGAAGATATAAAGTATCCGTATGTTAGTCAGAAGTCTCTAGTGATTTCCTTTCCCATTTCCCAGGAAGACTAACTAGGTACACAATGGGGTTAGGAGGAGTTACTAGTGGCCTAGTAAAAGAAACAGTTGCAGTGGAACAGTAGCCAACAGTGCACAGGCAAGCAAGACAGGTTAGGTGCAGGACAGCCCACAAGTGAAAGCGTGCCCACAGGCCAAAGCGTGCTTCCAGTTGAAACTTTCAAGGCATGAAATTGATGCCCTTGTCTCCATAGGTGCTAACCTCATCTGAAGTATTTCTCAAAGGACTAAACCCTGGAGTAAATTTAGGCAAATTTTGTATTCTTGCTCCTTTTTTGTGTTTCCCTGTTTGAACTTTTACAGCCTTGGATTCCTATAAGTTTTATGGAGTCATCACCTACCAATTCCCCCTGAAATTTCTACTGGAATGTATTTCCCTAAGGTTGTATCTCTAATTGTAACTTAACACCCACATTTCTGTTGTTAATATGCATGTTTCTCACCAGAAACTTGCTAGACTGTCCTTTTGCGAGATCCTATTCTTGCTCAAATGTTTTATGACATTTAATTTTTAAATCTATCACAGTACACCAACTCCTGAAAGTGGGATGTGTTTCACTCAGCCATGTATGGCCTGTGAACCAGCCTGCTTAGCACAAATTGTCAGACTGCTATTAATTGAGCTCAATTGTAACAAAACTTGCCCATGAGAGAAAGATTGGAAATTTAAAATGTTTTTATATACAATTCTTAGAATGAATTGATACTAAATTGGAAATTTAGGTATGAAACATTAATAATATGTATGTCACTAGAAATTTTGGATATTTTAAACTAAGTAAGACAAGGGGTATAGTTTTAAAATATAACTTTGTTTTAGTGGCCTTATGTTTGAGAACTTTTCCAAGTATTGTTTCAAAGGGGGACCTATTGTCTGTTGGGTGGCTGTTGATAGGTTTTAGAAGCAACAGCAATGGCAGCAGTGATGGTGGCGCAGCAGAGAAGCAGAAATAGGGGGAGGGAAAGCCTGTATTAACTCGAAACACAGGGAGAGGACCAAGGGCAGGGAGATCCTCTGACCTAAGACAGGGATCCTGAGACTTTATGGACTTTTGCCAGGGGTGAAGTTTGAGGGCCAGATTTAGCAACATACAAGGAGCTGACTGGAAGCCAGAAAGGTCAAAGGAAGCTGTACCCAGGGCTGGAGTGGGGAAGGAGGAGGAAGTGATCATTGGAAGATAAGCTGTAGTTTTCAGGACTTCAGCCTTATCAGACAATCACCATAATAATCCAGCAATTCATACACTAAGGCCATAACTTCCCTAGCCCCATTCTTGATTTGCATATCACCCTTTCAGGCAGCCTGATGCTTACCTTAGCCCTTCTACTTAGTGTTGACTGCAGCTTCTTATGTTAACATGTCCCTGCCGGCCTGAGCCATCACTTGTACATGAATGACTGATCGCATTGGGCAGCTTGTGCCAGTGGTGGTCTAAATGCATCTAATTACTATTGTCGGCATCTTATTAATAAAATTAATAAAAATCCCCCCAGTGAGACAGTCATGGGTATATTGCTGGTGTTTCAAGCCATCTGGTAGCAAGACATGAAAAGTGTGGGGCAGTTATGGGTGTGGTAAGTCAGGCTGTTTGATATTCAGTCCCTGCCCCACGCTCATGTCCACCCTGGGTTACTAGCACTCCATCCCAAGAAGCTCCCCCTCTCACACCAGATATACTTCTATAAAAGAGTTTTCACATTAATAGTGAATATAAACTCTCATTTATTTTCTTTCTTTCCATCTGCATCTGTTTTATTGATACAAGTTTTTACTTTTTGTGCATAACTTAGTGCATGATGGACATTTGCTGACTGAATTAATGCATGTGTAACCATAATAGGTAAGCATGCATGCCCAAAGGGAGACAGGAGTAAAATATTAAAAGAACTCTATGCTTGAGACTACATATGGGTAGTGGCTTTGGAAAAATTAAAGTGACGTGAAGGAGAGACTGTATCTCCAGGTACAGCTGCATCTTCGGGGACTCTTCTGCAGGAGGAACCTTCTGTCAACCCACATTGAAGAAATAATTTTTACAGTTGGTGTTTAGATTCTAGCATGAGTTGGATGTTCCATCAAAGTCACTCTAATAAATCATAACAATTTATGATGATTTTCTAGTAACAAGGTCTATAAAAAAGTGTTCTTCTCAGTAGAAACATAATTGCTGAGAAAGCTGGTGGCCTCCGGGGATGGACTTAAGGCAATAGGAATGGATTTCTCTGTGGGCTGTCACTGTCAGGTCGTACAGATGGGCAGATTGCCTGTCTTTTCTCTAAATATCCCTTTATATGCCATATAGAATGCATCAAGATTAAAAACATATCTTTTCCATAATGCTTGAGAAAAACTAATTTTTTTTTATTTCTACCTGTTCAAGATAATTCATCAGTGACCAAACTAATCGAGGCAAAGCACACAGAATGCAAAGTGCTATTACGTAACCTCATGAGCCTCTGAGTCACTTTCTAAAAGGAAATTTAAAAAAAAAATTATCTACATATTTAAATTGGTGATTTCCTTTGAAGTTTTAGAGAGGCCATTTTGCCCTATTAGCCACATATTTCTAAGTCATAATTTCAGGATAAAGTATCAGAAGTAGCTCTGCAAATGCCTAATTCCATCTATTCCTTGATAGATGTTTTTTCTTCCCATTTCAAAATTAAAATTGAAAGAATGATTTACACCTAAATATTGATTGTTGATACCGAAGAAATGACTCTCTTGTGTCTCTAGTGCCCACGAGAGCCGCAATGCAGAGGGCTGCTTCTGAAAGTCTCTGTTCTTGCTCAGGTTCTCACCAGGAGAGTAGCCAGAGACATAACTGTGCCTTTGACTCTGAACTCTTTGTCCCAGGACTTCAGCTAACTTTGAAAGAAGGCTCAGAGAGATGAGAAAAGGGCAGATGAAACCACAGGTTGTTGTTTTAAAGTATGCACTTCACTTTTTTATGGATTGTAGGTAATATTGGCTGGTTGTGATATATACTTATAATAATATTTGCTGTACAGGCTGGGGAGATAGCTTCGCAAGAGCAAGGACTCAAGTTTGATAAAATAACAATAATATGTCATAAAATTGACTGTGAAGTCAAATATTATAACGATATTCTTTGCTACAAATCTAACAGTGCTATTGTAATATGCAATTAAACAAATGTCTTTGTATGCCCACAGACATTCTGGATTGTCCTATGATTAACTTATTATTGCCTTAGATAACTCATTTCATGAGCTTTCCTTGTATTTAAGCATTTTATTTCATTTAATTAGTACATATTTGCTGGGCATGGAGACACATGCCTGCAATCCCAGCAGTTGGGAGGCTGAGGCAGGAGGGTTACTATAAGTTTGTGGCCCGTCTGGGTTACAAAATGAGTTCAAGGCCAGTCTCAACTGCATAGTGAAACCTAAGACAAAAAAGACACAAGAATGGGTCAGCCACATAACTCAGTGGAGTAAAGTACCTGCTTAGGCAGATGCAGAGTCTAGAGTTCAATCCCTGGTGTGCAGTGCTAAGGGGTGTGCTAAGACGGGACTGGGGTGTGGTGGCGTGTGCCTGAAATCCCAGAAGTTGGGAGGCTGAAAGCAAGAGGATCACTATGAGTCTATCTATGTAGTGAGACCCTGTACACCCTGTACTAAAATACATTTTTAAAAGATACAACAGGTTAGTACATGTTTGCAGTGTGTAGTGATTACGTGCATTGTAAGGAGCTAGTGCATATCTGTAATACACCGTAACTCTTTTTTCTACACTGCTCCTTTCCTCCCTAAGTATTCTCTTAGGATAGAGAAATTGAGGCTTTCTTGGGGGGGGGCAGGTTAAACATGGCACTTTTTCTCCTCATGGTTTCTAGCTGCATGCTTGATTTTCATATGTATATGGTACATTTGCTGCAACCACATTAACATATTTCTTGTATAATGGAGACAGCAGTACGCATGAATAAATGAAAAAACATACACAAAGAACTTAAGCAGTTCTGCAAGACACACAATAATGTCTAAAACCCTGACTTCCTTTCTTTTTAATTTAAAGTGCAATATAGCAGCATCTATTTCCTATTATTCATCACAGTATTTTGTTGTTGGTTATATAGGCAGAACTAGCTTTATGTTGAGTCTTTATAATCATGTCCTCAGACTAGAACAGAAGTTTGCTATGAGGCAATAGATATAAAAATAAAACTCACTGGGAACATATGGCTGATGCTGTTTTATAATGTAAGCGGCAAATTATAAGTGGTTTGGTCATTTCTAGCTCTACTTTTATTTTGTTTTGGAACTGCATCAATCTACATTACAACTTTTAGAATGTCTTATTCATGGCCATTTACTCAAAGGAAGGCACATTCTGAAATCAGGTCACTTGTTTTATGCATCCCCACAGAGATGCGCGGGCTCCTCCATGCGCCGGGAGTGCACACCCGAGCTCGCTGCCTAGAAGTACGTCTTCCCGCCTTGTACCACATGCGAATTCCACTGCATTCGGGTGCATCTACTGGGAAAAAGCAAAGCTGCGACAGCCAGGCGTTCTTCTTAGATTAATCTTCCTGAAATCCAGATATATCGCAATAGAAGCTGTCACAGTCTAAGCGACAGCATTTCCTGTCTTAGTGATCTTTAAAATAATGGTCATGTCTTATCATTACATCATCTTAGCAATGATGAAGTGGATTATTTTAGGCTAAAGAGGGATATATTAAACTGTAATGTAGTGATCAGGGCAGTACAAACCTCAGTAATGACACGCCTTTCCTTCATTGAAAATCTAAATTAAAAAAAAAAAAAAAACTCTCCTGTGGATTCATGAAACACTTTAAAATACATTATTGTTGAGTGCAATTGTTTTCCACATAAAATCAACAAAAGCTGTTGCAACATCAATAGTCTTAGTTACCTCAACCTTGCTGCCTCTGGGATTCTACACATAAATATCCTTAAAAAATAATAAGGAATTGAACTACAGAGTAAGGTAGTTGAAGAAACACCCTCTGACCACTTTGTCACCAGCTTGCATCTCTGAGTTTTATTGGTAACATGAAATAAAGAAAAGAAACTGTAATTAACGTAAAGAGTAACACTGAAGTGATTATAGGACAATCTTTGCTTATAATAAGTCTATATAATTTTGTGTATTTTTAAAAAATATAAAACACCAATTTAGTTCTTATTTTATTTCTAAGGTATTATAGGAATGTGCTAGAAAGAAGAGTATACTATCTTTTTAATGATTAGAGAAAAATTTATTATGGTAAAATCCAATTAAATTAATTAAATATACTGCTGAAGTATTTCATTCAAGTTGCAATTAACAAGCTCTCATAAGGTGTAATTTAAATATAATAAAGTATTTAAAGTATACAGGTTGATGCATTTTAGCATACGCACTATCATTATAAAACTATTCACGTAATCCACAGGGTAAATATTTCCATAACATAGTGACTTACAGAGACCATCTCAAAGTAAAAATGTTGTGGACTTAGTGCTGTCAAGAAAAGAAAACCTATTGAACAGCAAAATTCAGTTAACTGTGATGAAGCTCAATTTTTCACTAATCTTCCATGGATTGAACTTTTGTTTCTATATCTAAAAATGTGACTGTTTAAACATGTGAGCTTCATGAGATTGTCCACCTTCTTTCAAGATCTCCTATATTTTTTCTAGTTCCAGGGTTTATTGTATCAATTGGCTACTTCATCAAATTTTCTGGGATAATAGTAGTCATAATATTCCATTCTTTACATTTTTAATATCTATGGAATCTATAGCAATGTAACATCTTTTATTCTTAGTAATAGAGATTAGGAGTTACCAATATTTGTTCTTTATTTTTTCTTTTTTATTGTTAGTCTGGTTGGACATTTATTCAGTTTACCAGTTTTCTCTAAATAACAGCTTTTGTTTTCAGTAATTTTTTCCAATTAATATCCATTGATATTGCACTTTGATGCCTATTATTTCCCCCCTTCTGCTTACTTTGGTTTTAATCTGCTCATCTTTTACCATTGAATCTGAGTCATGGATTTAAGACTTTTAATTTAAATATTTACTAGCATAAACTTCCACTTAGCAGAAACTTTGCTATGCTTGAATTTGTGTACATTGTAGTCTATGCTTTTTATTTTTATTGTACACAACTATGAGCTTTTCCTCCATGTTTTCTTTCAGTACCCTTATAATTGCAGGTTTTATACTTATGTTTGTAGTGTTTGAATTTATTTTTGTGTACTTAGTGAGATTGGAACATAATTTAATTTTTCTCAACACTATTGATTGAGGAGATTTTCCTTTCTTATTATATATTCTGGCATCTTTGTCAAAGGTCTGTTCACTTAAAATGCATGGAATTCTTCCCTTCCATTGGCTACATGTCTGCATTTGTGCAACTGTCACATTTTTCTGTTTTATATTTGATTTTAAGATTGGTTAAGGTAATGCCTTTAAGATATTTTCCTTTTTCCTGAAGGTGGTTTTGCCTATGCAGCATCTTGTATATTTTCACATGAAGTGTCTCAGTTAAGGATAACTTGGTCCTATATGTAGAGTACTCTGAAGCCTACACATCCACATATAGAAATACACACACATATACATCTATTAAAATTAGTTTTAAAAATTTGTGAAGTTGCAAGATGCAAAAAAATCATTGGTATACCTAATCAGTGGTATGCCTCTATGTATAGAAAGATACCAAAATATTTTCATGTCTATATCTGGTTATCTGAACAATTAATTTGAAGACAACAATATGCAATGTAAGGCCTGGCCAGATAGCTCAGCAGACTAAAGTGCCTGCTTAGAGGAGGGACAGGGTTCTATCCCAGTGTGCCATGCTGGCCCCACCCCCAGGGCACGCTGAAACAGAAATTGAGACTGGGTGTGATAGCACATGCCTGCAATCCCAGTTCTTGGGAGGTTGAAAACAGGAGGATCACTACAAGTCCAGTCTATATAGTGGGATCCCGTAGACCTTGTATTGAATATACTTTTTAAAAAAGCAATACAACAACCATTACTGAATTCCTATAATTTTGTTCAGTGAATTTCTGTATTGTTTCTTTCTTCTTTTCATTTCTTTTTTGCTATTTTTATTCTCTTTATATGAGAAAAAAACTGAATTTAAGACAGCAATAGAAACTATCAAATAATGAAACATTAAAAAGAAAAACAATTAAGTTAAGCAGGGCGCTGCTGAGCTGCAGACAACTTCAGACACCCTCCCATGCTTTTCTTGTTATGGGTTGTGTTTTCTGTACTGTCTGCACACCTCAACGGCTTTCACTTGCTATTAGGCATTTAAATTTCACTCCTTCTGAAGGTGACTATTTTTTTGTTTTTCACCTACGCTCTGTGATGAGGTTAAGTCACTGGGAAGTATTTTTGACTCTGAGTAATCTGAAATGTCTTGTTTTTGTGCTTTTGTAAATACGATCTGAGAAGCCTTTAGTTTCCTGACCACTGAGGCAAGATTTTTTTCTCACTATTGCTTAGTATTATTAATTAATGTCTCCTCCACCATGCAGTCCTCCTTCTGGATCTTGGGAAGGATGAAGAGTGATAGCTGTTCCTTCAAGTCTTTTCAGGATAGCCATTCTGTTCTTCTGTCAGCTGATGTTCTTCCACGTATCTGTCCATAGTAAGGTGCACACACAGAGCATCAGTGCCCTTCTCACATTCTTTCTGTGCAGGTCTCCCTTGGAAGCAAAGGTAATGTTCTAAGTTAACCTATCCAATCCTCCAAAAATAGGTTGCTGTTAAATTCACAGGAACCTATAAATCCACAACTGAACAGGGGCAATTTAGGGCCATGTGTCAGGTCAATAAAGGTTTAGTAGTTGAAAAATCTGGTTTCAAATGTCAGCTTAACCATGTACCAGCTCTCTCCAAAGGTGTGTTCTCCATGTTGAATTTCTTCTTTCAAAATCTATATTAAAAATGATCATGCCTGTATGACAATTAGATTTTTCTAAAAGAACCAATATTAAAGGGCAGTTGCATGTATGCCTTGTTTTTGGAGCGCTGTGGCGCTTACTTTCTGAAGGCTTGGCCTCACTCGAATGTTCTGCCTCTTTCTGCAGCACCTTCTGTAGCTCCTTCCACTTCTCAAGCTGTTCCTCAGACAGGAATGTCAGTGTTCTGTCATTCTGCCCACTGCCATTCTGATTTTCATGGTTTCCACTAAAAAATGTGTGGTAGCAACTTCAATCTCTGGAGGCTTTCTGCTTCTAGTGTTTATTAGTGTGCTCTGATCATCTAAGAAACTTAACCTATAAGCTCTTTCTATGTAAATGAAACAGTGAGCTTCTCTCCACCTTTATCTTTAGCAAGTCAAGAGTTCAGCAACTATATTCTGGAGTCAAGGCTGACATTTTGCTGTGCTTTCTGTTAATGTTTAAAATATTTTATATTATTTGTATTTTAGTATTGAATTTCACGTACTAGTCTTTAAAAGGTTAAAAGGATGTAAAACTTTTAAATTCCAAAGGCCAGATGTTAAGTATTTGTAAAGACAAAAGATGTTTTGATAAAATACATGACTACTGCTTAATATTTTGGGCTAGTAATATTTCTGGCTTAATGATTTGTAGACACAAACATGAAATTTATTTTTAGGAGGAAAATGGCAAAACAAAATAACTTGAGCCAGTATGTAAGAAATATACTGATTTTATTTATATGGATGAAACATTTTCTCTTTAAGAAAACTATCTTCTTTTAAAGCACAAAGTAACATAAGTATAAAAGTGTGAGCAAAATGCAAATATCAATACAATATAAATAATACTGAAAGGTACATTAAGTCTCTATTACGCTATTACTGAGATTGACTGCGGAGTAAACTATGCCCTATACAAAATGAATAAGGAGGTACATTTGCTCCAGGGCTTTAGTGGGGATTTTTTTGAAGTTATAACAGATGTTAACAAATGATGTTAATTTTAGAAGTATAAAGGTAGGTAATGAATTTTCACATTCTATCTTTGTAATAAAGTGATGACTAATATTCTGTGTTAAGAAATTATTCAACATGTTTATGTTTTCTGTTTTAAAAACCAGAGTATTATGGTTCATTCTGCACTTTAGTCTAATGAAAATTCATTCAAAATATTGTTTTACATAAATATAAAGTAAATAATGTGCTGTTCATTGAACTTCAGTGTTTTAGTCTTTGACCTCAGTATAGATAAGGTTAGAGATAGAATACAAGTGCTCCAGTCTAACCAGGCCACCATGTCTGGTACACTGCTGAAATGTTTACCTAGGAGTCATGGTGATCATGATGCTGAATCTGATGATGATGTAGCACAGAATCACATTTATTGTCTTTAAGTACATGCCAGAGTTCTCTCATTGTGATGCTGTGTAATTAACATGGCCACACATGAACTTTATATTTCCTATGTGGTCATTGAAGTCTTCTCAGGGTTTATCTTGTAGTCCTGTACATTATTCTGTAGTTCCTTTGTCTGTGTCATCCATGTGGATGAGTCACGGCCAATGCTTGACCAGATTGCTCTCTGTGAGAGCCTGAGAAAAAGTTTTATCTTCATGTGACTCTCCCCAGGCACACTATAGAACTTCAAT
>PVKA01004302.1:0-18937 GCA_004027165.1 Ctenomys sociabilis
TCCTGCTCCTCCACCTCCTCTTCTTCTTCTCCTCCTCCTTCTTCCTCTCTCTCTCTCTCTCTCTCTCTCTCTCTCTCTCTCTCTCTCTCTCTCTCTCTGTCTCCTAGGCATTCCAGATCTCAGGGCCATCTGGTCACATGATTTTCCCCACATCTTATCCCTGCTGTGACATACACAATGGCCACAGGCAAAGGAAACAGCACCCGCCAGGTACTCATTTCATACACTCGTTGTTTTCCCGCCTATAACAGGGTACAGCTTAGAAGTGGGAATTCCCTGCAATAATAATAATAATACATTGGATGGAATTTCCCTACAAATATGCAGGTTATCAAGCAAATTAAATGTGTTTTAGTTTTTAAAATAAAGTGAAAGGAGAAAGTTGGTCTTAATGAAAGATTCAAACAAAGGGCTGGAGGCAGCTTGCCAGGTATCTGGAGAGCATGTCACACATTTTCAGAAATTGATGTAACAATAATAAATAAAGACACAATGTTCTGAGACCTAAACTACTAATTAATTTTACTGTTTGACAAAAATAAGCATGCATGTTTTAATACCTAGTATACAATTTCTAATTTCCTTACTAAAGAAAAGACATAGATGTCATTGCTTTACAATAGAGAGGGAAATAGGGATTAAAGGCTTATTAAACATATATCTCAGAAGGATAATAAATGACATACATTTGCGTGAATTTCACAGATCAAAAACCTAATGCTTTGCTTAGTAAGGTGTATGTACAAGAACAGAAAATTCAGAATGGGAAAATTATCCCAAATTCATAATCATTTTTATGTTCAGGGCAAAGATGAAATAGGCAAGGGAGAAGTAAAACACCTCTATCACCCTGATTGTTATATATATATATATATATATATATATATATATATATATATATATATATATATATATATGATATTGCACTATTAGCATGGTAAGAAATATAAGCATTTGATATTTTGAAAAGCTGTACTCTGAAGAAATTTAGCCAACTGATCAAGTCAGAAAAGATATCCATGATTTAATTCTGTCAGGAAGAAATCTTCCAATTCTAGACCCTCAGAGGAGAATGGGCTGCTTAATGATACTCCTACCAACATTCTTTCTGCCACCTCTTCTGTGGACTCAGATTGAGAAGTATTTTTGCATACTTCCACCATTGGCATTGCCTTGTTGATTGAAGCTTTTGGCCATCAATAGGTACACTTGCCACACAGACTAAATTATAGAGGTGCACCACCAACCAAGGGTGGAGATACCCTGAGAAGTGGTGCAAACACAATAAGAAAGCACTCAAAACAGGTCATCCCCAAGGCCCCAAAGGGCCTTGTGGGCTGAGCAGCCCACAAGGAGGCACTCCCAGATGGCAGGCCATGTTTCTTCTGAGTCTGCTTCATCTGCCAGTAGCTTCTTGAGTTTGAAGTCTATTCTTTACAATGACAAAAATGTGCACATGTTAAACAATTGCACATAGGCTGGTAATTTGGAGATCACAACTAGTGCCAAAAAGCACACTCGTGATGCTGGAGTGACTTTGCAATGTCTAGTTCCAGCAAGACTAGACGGAGGAGGATGGCGATGTGACTTCTTGGTTAGAAGAAGAAGCTGAAGAGAAAAGCTCTTTAGCTATTTTCATGGAGACAAAAATGTTTTAGGAAGAACAAGCCAATTTCCTATAGTGGTTTCATGGTTCGTTACTACAGAAAATGGGAAATCTAGGTCTGAGAAGGAAAAGTTGCCCATGATTTATCACCTTGGAATCTCTTGGTTTGAAGCACTAACCAAAACCAAGTCCTGCAGGAAGCCACTATGGGAAAAGAAATGGCAGGGACACTGCATGGACAGTCAGGGGTCAGTAGCTGCCGGAGTTGGAGCTGATGGCTGAGGCCTACCGGCCATTTGTGAGCGCAACCTTACGGGAAGCACTTCCATGTCACAGACCCAACTTAATCTCATACTGTGGGGAACAGATGAAGCACCTGCAGTCAGGAGAGGAAGCTGCATAAGTTTCAGAGTGAATGGGAAGCACAGTGTAACATTCCTGCTGTGCATCCCTGCTCAGGAGAGATTTCCTTGTTGGACAGAAGAAGCTCATTGGAAAGAAGGTGATTCAGACATCTAAATGGATATGTGAGCAGCTTCCAGAAGTACAGAAAAAAAGAGAAGGTGAGAAGAGAAGATCAGATTGTAAGTCCCACCTGGTGTACCCCCAGCTGTACAGAAAGAAAGTGACCCATCAACTCCTGGGGAGAAAAGTACCCTGGGACTGATATGAGATTATTTTCCTCAGAGACTTGGAATTGTATTTTTTTAGTCTAAAAGAACACAGTCCTTTTTACTTATTTTTTATTTTTATTATTTTTTTTTTTGGCAGAACTGGGAATTGAACTCAGGGCCTTGTGCTTACCAGGGAAGTGCTTATTCCACTGAGCTATCTCACCAGCCCCCAGTCCTTACTTTTAATGTATCTTATGTAATAAATCTTACTCTTTGTCAAAAAAGCTGCATCCCCAATATTTTTTTGTGAATCAGACCTTAAAAATGTAAAATGTTCCCTTAAAGCTATGTCTTCCACTAAAGGGTGACCAATAATGAGGGAAGATTGCCTGCCATGATATTGTTTGTAACTTGAATGTAAATCAAATGAAGTGAGGCAGCATTTGTTTATAGCTCTGTGTCCTATAGGAAGAAAATAAGTCCCTTTCCCTGTCAGCAAAAGGTAAAATATGAAATAGCATTTGACGCTGACATTTCCTGTAAAATTATGGATATAGGTACATATGTGAGCAAATGTATAATTACATTCTATATGTCTTATATAATGACATCACACTTGTTTCCAATTAATATCATTCAAATAATTCAGGCTTTAACCTGCCCTCTTCTCTACTGCACATATGCTAGCTCGCATAAGCAAACAGAAGAAGCTAATGATGTCTGTTTGCAGCCTAAGCATCTGACAGGAGAGAATACCTGCATAACCTGTTAACTCAAATGGAAAGCAACATGGGCAGAATCTCATTTGTTGTCTATTTACTTCCTACAATCACATCTCTCACTCAGTCATCTTCGACAAATTGTTAAATAGTTCACGCAATATAGGGATCAAGCCAGCATGCATCACCCGGTGACAGCAATAGGCAAGGTCTCTATAACAGAAAAGGCTTATTTAGGGATTCCTCTATTTTCAGTGTTAGAAAAATCACACCCAAGATGCCACCAACTGTCTGCAGTTGCACAAGCTAGAGTGGGTTTGGAGAGGCCTGGTCCTGCAAAATGGAGCCTAAGCTTGAAGAATTATTGTCATATGTAGTTTAATATAGTATATTTCACAAAATACCACCAAATATACTGTTAAAGAAAATGCAAATATTAATAGAAAACAGAAAAATGAATAAGCATAAGAATTGGAAATGATTCTCAGTTGATATATGATAAGCGATTTATCAAATAATTTCCTCTGTGAAGACTAATCATAGATGTTGATATAGATTCATGAATGTGAGGTGGAATTAGGACAAAAAGAATAACTTTGAAAAGCATGACACAAGATTAATCATACCTGAGACAAAGCACAACGAAAAATATGCAAACAGTTCTTATACTTTTTAATGTTCTTCATATACAATGAAAAATGATGGCCATAGTCTACTTATGAATAGGCGTGTCAGTACAAGCTGGTGTAAGAGACTCCCGCGGAGTGGTTCAGGCCACATGCCTTTATTTCTCATTGTACAGGGGTCCAAATTGAAGGCAGTGGTGGGCCCAGCACTTAGCAAGGGCTGCTTTTTTATATGGGCTCTAATCTCAACATAGGGTAACCCTCCTCATGAACTCATTTGAACTTATCTCCCAACATCACATCTTTTAATTTCTTCCTATTTGGAGTTAGGACCTCAGTACATGAATGGGAGGGACTGGGACACAAATATACAGTCCAGAGAAATGGGCTTATTACTGTGGCAGTTCATGATGCCAGCACCAGTAACAAATATTCAATGTGCCTTTACATGTTGTGACGGCTTTAAATTATAAAAATACTTCCATATTACTGTGATGTTGAAAGGACCATATCTTTTCCTGTAGAATTGGGGAAAGTTTTTGACAGTTACTATGGACAGAGTATGGTAAAATGACGTCTCATAACTTTCAAGACTTTGACAAATAATAATGTGGCTTCTACCTATCCTGGGAGCCCTGGGCTGTAGAGCACTACAGATAAGGAAAGCTTCTGGCCACACTCCAGTTTCCTGGGAGGAGAAGTCACATATGACTCACTGTTGTAACCCAGGCATCGACAGGTGGTGTAAAGAAGTCTGATGATGTCATCTGTGTCATGGAAGATATTTTGGGAAAGAGAAGAGTCATCTCCATTCCTCTATATTCCTGACTCACAGAAGCTGTTACCGCAAAAAGAGTGTCATCTTACACAATAAAGGTGGTGGTTGTTTATCACCAAGAAATGTGTACAAACAGAATATATAGCACTGCATATCCACAGTGACGACTCATCTTAGGACAATCTTATTTGTTTGTTTGATGTAGTGCAGGGTGACCTTGAACTCATGACAATACTCCTGCTTCAGCCTCCCTAGTGTTATAATTACAAGCATATCCCAGCATTCTTGGAAGGACAACTTATTATTAGTAAGAATGAAAAGTGCACTTATAGTCTAATGCAATATGATTGAAGAGTATATGTAGCATTCCTAGAACTCCCAAGTAAGCAACAGGGAGGGGAACAGATCCAGTAAATGGACACTTTGAGGAAACCTGCAAAGTATGTCCACAAATCTTGATAGATTAACTATTACATATTACTGTTCATATAGCAGGAAGCTACAAATTTTATTGTGTGAAAAATCATGGACCCTTTGTGCTCAAAGCTCACACTAAGTGAAAATATGCCAGGGTCTAAAACGTTCTGTTTTCTAAAGTGATACACTTTCCTAGTTATTTCCAAATTGAAAATAATTCTGTATAAATGTGTTTTAAAAATCTACCCTTTGCCTTAAGAGTAAAAACTAAGTAAATATATGTAAAGATTTCTATTTCTATATGATAGTAATTATTATTAACCTCATGCTATATTAAATGACTTTATGCTTTCCCTAAGTGTATTAGGTTTTCTTAAGGTTCAGGGATGAAAAAAAATTTTATTGTACTGGTGACTTCCAAACTACCGTTATTAATGATGAGACACATCTTAGGTTTATGTTCTATAATTGCGTTATGATAGTTTGATGTGCCAACACATTATTCAGCTACAACAATCTCTTATAATTGGAGATTAGGCATTAATAATTTAATAATTCATGAAATATATCTATAAAGCAAGCAAGCACGTTCTACGTAAATATCGCTAAAGTAAGAAAAGTGGTTAAAAGATTATAAATTAAGAAAAAAGTTCTGTGCATCATTTGATATCTTGAATTCGATAAAGATAACTGATTCAAAAGTCATTTTATACTGAGATAAAAATTTAAATGTGTTTCAAAAATAATAACAAAATTCTAATGGCTCTAATACAATGATGTCATCATAATTGTGATAATATGCTATGTTGTTCTTGATCTAAAGATGTCTCTATAATTGTTTCTATTAATAATTGGCAGAGATTCAACTTCTAAGATAACGATGATGAGTAAGATAGAGATACAACAGTGCCCTGTTTATACTATATCTTTTATGGTGCTTGATAGCTAGATAAGTACATAAGATTGAGCCTACTGCTCTCACTGCGATACTAGTTTAACTCATCTCCTGAGTGGGTTTCTGAACCAAAGCTCAAAAGTTAAGCAGGCTAAGAAGACAGCCAATGCTTTGACCTTGGCCCTCCAATGTCAACAAAGTAAGACAGGTATCCTACAAGCTCTTACAACTTTGGTAAGCCAACCAATTTCTTGAGAAAGGAGATTGTTAGACTGCAAAGAATAGGAATTAATCAAGGTACAGTGTATTAAGAAAGAGGGTCACTAAAGAGTCAAATTTCTTTCCTACTTCCACAAGAGGCTTCATGGTCAAACAAGACTGTAACCCATTCTTGACGCTTGCAGAAGAGCTGAGGGCCTCTACCTGTGTTCCCACCAGTAACCCCTGGGAAGTCTTAACTGACCTAGACCTTGCTATTGGGCAAAAAAAGATTAATTTTCATGTAGACTGCTCTTTAACTTATTGTTAAACACCCAGCAGAAAAGCATATCCAAAGATATAAAAGTTATGCTAATATAGATGAGAAATAAGCAGGTGTGTCCAATTGCTAACCCATGCTGGCTGTTTTCAATCACACTAGGAAACAGGTCAAACAGCCAGTTGGCTACAATGGTCCTTCTCATTCTACTGCTCATGGTTGGATCATATGAACTTTAAGGCTTATTTAGTTTTGCCTTGAGACTGCCTTTACCACTTCCCCTACCCATCTGGCTACCATGCTTCTCCTGATGGAGGAACACAACAGAGAGAACGAACACAGTGTTTAGAGAAAAAGAGTATAAAAATATGGGTGAGGGTTTTTAAAAAATTGCATCACCATTTTTCTATAAAAAGATATAAACAGGAGTGTCTCCATCTTAAATTGTATTTCACCATAGTCTGCTCTTTGCTCCCCTCCTACCCACCAGGGATGCAGTTGTTACCATTGCAAAGAACATTGGTGGCTTGGACTCTGGAATACCTTGTACTCAAATATTCAGTTTTCTGTGCTCCTACCCCCCCATTTAGCAGCCATTTCTGGCAACTGTTCAGGATTTTTCCCTTTGGAAATTCTCTATGGGAAGCCCCTCCTCTTATTAAAGTAAGAAGTGTTGGAAATGAGCCCTTAGGCTCAGCTTTTAAGTGCAGATGATGAAGGGCTCAGGCCCCAAGGAATCTCAACAAGGATTTCTACTTTAGCAACAGAGCACAAGTATGAGGCAGCAGGTGTGAGGGCCAAGAAGGGTTACCTCTTTAACTGATTTTGGACACAGAAGCCAAAGTTGGCCTGTCCACACATTATTGTGGGGGCACCACAGTATTTCTGTCTTGGTTACTTTGCTCTCTTTGTCAATGCTCAACTCCCAAACTTAAGGAAGGAAACATTCATAGTTTGTGGAGGTTTCAGGCAGGAAGAACAACTGGATGCTTTTGTATTGACCAGTCAATACACCCTGCTTGGCTCAAAGGGTGCAAGGGAAATCTGAGGGCTTGCTGAAAGGGGTGGAGGGCAAAGAGAAGGGACATGTGAAGAACAGAAAATCCTTGACTCCTGATGTTCTCTCCTTGGTTTGTAACTGTGTTTTGAGGTTTGGAACTGAGTGGGATTTTCCTGCAACTTAGTGTGTTCAGCAAGAGCTCTCTAGGATGGGCTAAACTCCCAGATGGAGTCACTGCTGTTTTTACAGAAAAGACAGAACTTACTATTTGCCACATAAAGAGGGACTGAAAGGAGCTAGGAATCCCATTCTGAGACAACAGGTGAAAGTTTTAAGCTCAGCCTTAGCTTTTGTACCTCAAATGGTTAAGGAGCAATTGCCTGTGAGTTTGACTACAGAGTCTCCTTCTTTAAAGCCAGAGGATGTAGTGTGGGTAAAAGAATAGAATATCCATCCCCTGAAATCCCTCTGAAGGGTCCTATGAGCAAGCTAAATTTAAGAACCTCAAATTCCCTTTGGAAATTGTTATGCTTTGCATCTGGTTGTCCATCCAAAGCCTCATGTAGTTATGGGACAGACCTCTAGAGGCTGTTGGGGCAGATAGCCTGGATGCAGTACAAGGAAGGGAGGGAGGCTTGTTCTCTGCCTCTGCTGCTGCCACCCCTACCCCTCCCGTTTGCTTTTGCTGTTTGGCTCATTTCCTCCACCATGAGCAGCTGCCCTCTGCCATGTGCCACTCAGCCTTGGACCCAACAGAGTATGGACTGAAACCTCCACAAACTATGAATATTTCCTTCCTTAATTTTGGGAGTTGGGTATTGGCAAAGAGAGAAAAGTAACCAAGACAGAAATACTGTGGTGCCCCCACTATAATGTGTGGACAGGCCAACTTTGACTTCTGTGTCCAAAATCTGTCAAAGAATAAGTAAGTGGTGACACACAGGAATGCCCTGTATAAGTGTGTTGAGGGGTGCATGATGGGGTGCAGCGTGGCCTCTGCCAAGGACTAACAGAGCCCGCTGATTTTTCTGAGGAGTGGCAACATGACTTTGAAAGGCTGCCAGGATGCACAAGACTATTAGGAAGGAAAACCCCACAGAGCTGACTAAAATTGGCCTGCTTTAATTTTTAGAAAAATTCTTTGTGTTTACTTTTATAGACGAAATCTTAACAGCCTAAATTGACTGATGCTGAGATCCCTCAATTTGCAATAATTAGTGTAGATGCCATAGATCACATACAAACACCAGCTACAGGCCTGCACAACATTGTTCGAGCTGTATTAACGTTGACTATATTCTATTATTTAGTTTGTTTATTTGATGTGTTTATAGTAAGACTATTTTCACAGGAGGAAATTAAAGGTGCTATAAACACTATATGGTATTTTCATTTAAAATATGTATCTTTTGATGACAGAAGTTTATCTGAGAATATAAGGAAAGTAGTTACACAGTCAAAAAGAGCTTTTTTTTTTGCAGCACCAGGGATTGAACTCAGTCCCTTGTACTTAGCAGGGAAGCACTTATTCTACTGAGCCATCTCCCCAGCTCCCTAGAGCTTTGTTTTTTAAGAAGGTGATTTTTCAAGGATACTTAAATTGTTCACTAATATGTACTTCTATAAGATCATTTTACTAAGAAGTTAGCAAAAATTTACTTCAAAATCAAGATTATATATGGGGCAAAGTGTCATCTTTCAAATTGTATCTTCCCTTGTCACCTTCACTTGTTAATTTGTAAATTAATTTAAATACCCAATTTGTAAATGTTTTAATTTTAGTGGAATTTTTTGAGAAAGATTTTTCATCTCTACTTTATTGCATAAGTTGGAGTTTTTTCTTAGATACAATCACTAGAATGCAAAATATTAGTTTTGCTACTGTGGATAAAGTTTACATGTGGACGTAAATGGGGCCATAAATCTACCCCATGTTTTTCATCCTCGATAATATTTACACAGCAGGCAACTGGTTAAGTATCTCACAGGGGTGTTTAAAATAAAAGTAGAGGTTTTATTAACTCATTTCTCATTGCTCTGATGGAGACAAAACAAACAAACAAAAAAACAAAAAAACAAAAACACATATCTTGAAACACAGCAATACCTGGGAAGTTCTAGAAGAAGGAAAAGGCACCAAAAAAGAGATCAGATACTCAGATCAATGAGAGAAACTGTTGAAGCTGTGCTAAGCAAGCCATAAAACAAGATTTGTACTCAGAAAAATAAATAGTGATAGAGACAGAAGATAGCTTTGTTGATCTATTCAGTCAGCAGGTGCTTATTAAGGGAGAAAACATTGTAAAAATATATGTGAGTTAAATCACTAAAGTGGAAGAAGAAAGGGCCATGAAATGATTAAGAGGTTATGCATCTTAGCACTGGTTGCTGCTGGTCTAGAATCAAAAGATCCCATCATCTTTAATGACTGTCAATGTAGAGTTATTTAGCATGCAGGAAGAAACACTCTTGCTGGGGGTTGGGATAAGGGTAGGGAGAAAATGCTGTCTGAAGCCTGGCTGTGAACTGGGAAGACTAGAACCTGGGTTAGGGAAGTTTAGCTCAGCCTTTTCTAGATTCAGTGTAGATCTAGCAACAGAGAAGACGAAGGCTTCATAAAGAGGGAAATAAAAAGTTTCTTGGTGGTCAACATTACTCTGCTCTTATTGCAGAGCCCAAATGCTTGACATCCAAAGTTAGAAGAGAAAAGGTTTATTTAGGTCACAGTTCATAGAGGTTTCAGTCCATAATAGGCTGGCTCCAAGGTAGGGTGGCATGGCAGAGGGCCACCATAGAGGAGAAGCAGTTCATGGCAGGCAGAAGGTGGCAAAGCAGCAAGGTCACAAACAGCAAGTGACAAGCAATAAGCAGTAACTAGCTTTCTGTCCTTCATTTCCTGTCCAGGTTACCTGACCTCGGGGAGGATAGCACTCACACCGAGGGTGGGTCAGCCTTCTTCATCCTAGCACCCTGCAAGCATTAATGCCAGCACCAAGGCCTTAATCTCAGCACCACACACCTTAGATCCAGACCTCAGAGAAGCCGCACCCAGGACTGTGTGAGGTTTTGGGTGTCATCTAGATACCAGCCACAGCAACAGTGATGAGCAAGGTGTCTGCAGTCAGAACAAAAGTTCACTTACAAGGTCACCAATAAGAAGTTGGGTGAAAATGGAAAAAAAGAAAGATACTGAGAGAGGAATAGTGTCTGTGTTACAGACTATTGATACGGCTTCATTGAACTCATATGCAGAAATGACAAGAGAACATTAGCTAATACAGCCAATGGAGAAAACAAGGGTTGATGACTGGTACATCCTGGATGCAATGGAGTTCTACTCTGCCATAAAGAAAGAGCAACCTGATGGATTTGTGGGAAAATAGTTACAGCTTGAGACCATAATGTTAAGTGAAATAAACCAGACATAAGAGCTTACTAAATAGTACAAGGGTTCTCTTATACAAGATGCCCAAAGTATAAATAAGGAATAAAGTAAAAGATAAGTAATGGGAAGCAGGGAGCTAGATCATGTTCACATGGGTTGGGATAAGGGAATCATGAGATGAGGGGGAAGGAAAAGTACTGAAAAAGAATTGAGGTGTGTTATGCAGATTACCATCTCCACATAAGAATGTACATATTATGTACTGCAAACCCAGAAAATGATGTTAGGTATGCTCCTTCCATAAAAGACAATTCTCCAGGTGTCACTGGTAAGGGGTAGCCACTGAGTCTGAGCTTGGTTCCAACCTGCAGAAAAAAAAAAATTGCTCAAACGTAAGGAGAGTTTTGCTGGCTTTGAGGGTGATGTGTCAAAGGCACCTCCACTACGCTCAAAGACCTATCCAAATTAGAAAACTATATTTCTCTTCATATCGTGTGCTTTAGTTACTCTTTCCTCATTGCTGGGACAAATATGCAACACTCAAACTGGGGGAAGGAAAGGTTTATTTAGCTCACAGTTACTGGAGGTTTCACGACACTGGAGGGGAGGCTGGGGCGCTGCTGTGTCCAGGACGACCCTCTCCACACCTCTGAGAAAGCACAGGCCAGCCTGTTTAATGGTTTACACCTCTCTGGCTCTACCCCTTGGGCCCTGCCTTGGTCCTCTGCACCCCACCCTCAAGCTACTTGTTCCTCTTCTAGCTGTGTCTGCCTCATAACTTACATGAGGCTTTGGGGGGACACCTAGACACAAACCCTAACAGTGTGCTTAATTTTTCATGTATGAATTATGCAGTGCAGGGATTTCTTCACAAATCAATTATGTCTTGCAGTCTTACCATGAATATGGCTTCTTGTAGACTATAAACTCATGAGTGTTTTCAGGAAACTTCAGTAGTGGTAGATGAGAGACTTTGAATACTGGACCCAATGTTAACTACCAAATGCCATGTATTATAACAGCATTGAAGTTTATAAAATGTGACTTTATATGAGGGACTAATTGCTATAGGGAATAATTCAAATAACCTAAAGCTGAAGTTCTAGCCAGAGATTTTAAGGAACTACTCAATTTGCATTAATATTTTCTTCTGTATTAGGCTATGCAATGTAAATTAAGGATTGGATTAAGGATCAAGTCATGTTTAACATGCTAACGGCTGGTCATTGTATTACCTCTTTTATCTACTGCTTAATTTAGGATAGTTCGTGTGAAAGAATAGGAACAGAATAACTTACTAAGAGACAGAAGGCACAATAAGTTAACAAGGAGAATTCTGCCAGGGCCCAGGGTCTTATGCTTTCAGAGAAGGGTGCTGCATAGAATTGATGAAGCTATTTCAATGTGTCAGTATCAAAATATAGCAGCAGCTAGTTTTTCACTTTTCCACATAGTTCGGAAACTGCCTGAAAAACTTCTCAAACCTGTAGCTTAAAGCAAAGATATTAAACTTCAATGGATGACATAAAAACAACACATGCTGACTATGTCATTGAAATAATTGTGATTAGGGTTGGAGGAGAGAAAACAGTCTTAACAAGACCAGTTAATTAAAATTATGACTTAGATGAAATGTACTTTATTAATCCTGAGGGAAGTAAGATCCCCTGCCATCTTCTCCAAAGGGCTTAATAGCAGACTTGACACAGCAGAGAATAACAAATTTCCAGTGCTGTCACACCATTGTCACTGCAGACACAGAAAACCCCTGCTTGCTGAATTCTCTCAGCACAAAACCAGCATCTGCTTTATGCCAACACGAGGGACACATTTCAAACATTTTTTCTTGAGCTGCGTCAGCCA
Organism: Ctenomys sociabilis; assembly: GCA_004027165.1. NCBI lineage: Eukaryota > Metazoa > Chordata > Mammalia > Rodentia > Ctenomyidae > Ctenomys > Ctenomys sociabilis. The sequence goes on from PVKA01004302.1 coordinate 12,382, forward strand.
TATTTCTCAGAGGTTGAAATACAAAACCTAACTTAAGGCAACAGGTGGGCCAGGTGGCATTTGCTGATGCACTATACTAATTATAATGTTTCCATCAGCTGGTGGATGCAACGAACAATAATTTGAATGATTTGTCATTGATTACCAGAAAACTGGCATGTTGCTATTTACTCCCACGATGTAATGTCCTCACTGGGGAATTATTCATGGCCACTGAGTGAACACTCTCACCCTAGACTCCATCTTGCCTAACCACTTGCCTGTTTGTCCCTAATTTATAGAACCTCTTGTCTGGGGCGTCAGATTTACAGTCCTCATCTGCTTTTTGGCTACACTGAAGACTTAACAGTGAAAGTTTCGTTTCAGCAATTCTTAGAACTAGAGCACACTGAGGTACTGCCTAACACCCAGCTCTCCAGCACAACTTCTTTTGGTAGCCCAGGTGTTTTTAATTTTAAAGAGGATAAAAATAAAAGGAACATTAAAACAGTCTTTTTTTAAAAAAAAAAAAGAAGGATAAGAAATCAACAACGGTTGCTATATTGTATGCTGCTATCTTCCAAGTAATTGTTCAGATTACCAGCCATAGGCACGTGAAATTCACTAAAGAAGAAGCACTCTCTATTACTTTCAATCAACCAATAGCAATCAGAAACCAGCAGCACAATTATCTTAGCTATTTTTTTGTGTATGTGTATGTGTACATATACTGCCCTTCTTTCGTCTCTCTTTCCAAACACAAATCATTGTTTTGCTGATTTATAAAGGAAGAAGCAAAAGTATAAGTTTGAAAATGGCTGAATCAAGGTAAGCTTGTTTGACAACAAATATATGTTATTAACTAGGGCTTTAGACTAACTGTATCTATACCTAAATGATCTATATCTGTACCTGAATATATTGTATCACAATATATTTCTACATATATTGTGAAATTTCCATACGGTCCCATCACCATTATTTCCCTCCAGTTTTACATAAATTGTATGTTGATCTAGGATTACCCTAGAGGTGCATATAAAAACATGAGACGGGTCATACTTTAAAAAAGATAGAAGCTGACATAGGAGGATTGTGGCAAGTTTGAGACCAGCCTGGGTTACAAAGTGAGCACAAGGCCAACCTGGATTTCAGTGTGAGTGAGACCATCTGTAAAAAACAAGAAAACAGAAAAAACAAACAACAACAAAAACCTACAACAAAAAAGACAGCGTTGTGCTTGTCCCATTTATAACTTAATATATTTGTATCTTCTAATACTTTTGCATATCATTATGTATAAAATTAAACTAGGTTTCAAATAATAGAAGAACAAATTACCATATTCCATACATAGCAGAAACATTTTTAACCTAAATACAGTAAGTATGATCCAAGCAAATACTTAGAAAAGATTGCAAAAAAGAAAATAATCTAAAATATTAAAAATGCCTTCAGGGCCGCGGAGATAGCCCTCAGCAGAAAAGTGTTTTCTTGGCAAGTACAAGAGCCTAAATTCAATCTCCAGTTCTGCCAAAAATAAAACATGAACCCATATGAATAGGCTGAGCTGTGAAAGGCTCAAGTCAACAACTTCTGACATTGACAGTCCTATGGATAACCCAGTACTATTATGGACTACTGGACTATATTGGATTATTTTGCTGAATTCACTCACCTACAATATTTAAATAATAATGAAATAGCCATATCTGATAAAGCTAAACAAAAAAAAGGGGATACAAATGAAGGATCATTTTGCATCTGGAAAAGTATTTTTTAATTAGGGAAAATGATATTCCTAGAGTTGAAAACCCTAGATGTAGTTTTAGCGAAATTTGAGTTTCAAACATTCATATGCCTTCATATCTGACCTAATGAGCCACTTACAACCATTCTGATACTTTTGATTATTGTTATTGGTATTTACACTATTTAGGAACTCTTTGGATGCAAATACCAGAACACTGTGACAAATTGCGCTACACACTTGGAACACGAGCATCTCAGAACAAGGAATATGGGTGCTTTGTGAAAGGTCCCATCGACATGCTATGGCATCCAAATTCTCTGGGACTTTTTTTGCTGTCTTCAATACATTTTGACATAGAACACGCTCTCTTTCAGGACAGGAAATCGATTCGGGGACCAAGAAGAGCTCTGCTGTAACTTCCTTGTCTGCTTCCCAGAAAGGGAAAAGGATTTTCATGATCTGCTCACTCTGAATTTTCTTTTTTTTTTTTTTTTTTTTTTTTTGGCAGAGCCAGGGATTGAGCTCAGGCCCTTGCGCTTGCCAGGGAAGTGCTTACTCCATTGAGCTATCTCCCCAGCCCTCATTGTGATTTTTTTTTTCAACATGGAATTTAAAAGATAAACTCGAGGCTTTCATAGATAAATGGATGCACTAGAGACCAATAGTCATAAGTGAAATGAATCAAACTCACAGTGTAAAGATCACATTGTCTTGCTAGTGTAAGAACCTGAAGGAGTTAATAAAATCTGAAAGGTACCACCAATATGGTGAGAGGAAAAAAGTCATTTCAAAGGGGAGAAAAAACTGGGATAAGGTAAAGGACAAAGGAAAGAAGAAAAATATATATATTTATGCATGCACACAGGATAGCTTGAATTTCTACTGGTCTACTGAAAGGAACAGTTAATGCCTATTATTTTTCCTTGTTTTTAATTTCTTTTAACTTTTTAAAGCCAATTTTGTATGTTTACATCTTGTAATCTAAATAACTAATGTGAAGACAATATTACGCACTATAACAACCATTGTTGAATTCTGATTGTTTACTGAAATTCTGTATCACTTCTGATTTTTTTTTACTAATTTATATTCTCAAAAAAGAAAAAGAAAATAAAGGATTGAGAAATAAACAAATAGAGAGGGTTAGCTAAATGGCTCAGTGGATCAAAGCCTCTGGAAGCAGATGCAGGGTCCAGGGGCTTGACTCCCAGGCCTGCCGTGCTGGCCTGCTACCAGGGCACGCTAAGCTGGCAGTTGAGATCGGGGGTGGTGGTGCCCGCCTGTAATTCCACCTCTTGGGAGGCTGTAAACATGCAGATTACTGAGTCTGATCTAGTAGTGAGACGTTGAACACTCTATAGACCTGGCCCTAAAATACAATAAAATTTTTTAAGAATAGAAATTAGTGCAAAAATGGATCAATGCTTTCACTTTTATAGAAGAGAAAATAAATCATTTTTTGATCATAACGGTGTGAAAATAGATAAGACTTATATTTTAGGGCCTTCCTCATACCTTTTCCAATGGAATGTGGTCTCCTCTAAGTAAGAAACTGTGCTTTTCACGTTCCCATCTTCAGCATCCTTACGCATTTCTGTCCATGGCATTTTGATGAAGGAAGCAATGCCTTCTCGGAGGACGCTAGGGAGTCCATCCAAGGTAAGAGGGAGGATATGTTTGAGCAAAAGGGAGAGAAATCTGTCTCATTCCAGTGTGTGAGTGGAGCAAGTAGGAAGGTAGGTTTGAAGATAAATTTGGGATAGTCTCGGAGAGACTTCAGTCTACAAATCTAAAAATTTATTTCATAAGTTGGGTGGTCTCATATACTTTTTAAAGTCATTTACTTTTAAATTTTTATTCATCCATGTTTGCAGTATGTACAATGTACAATCATCTTGGGGATCCTTAGGTTTTAAGCTTAAGATTAACATAATGAAATAAGTGTTATGACTTTATTTCCTCTTTCCCATCTTTATACAGATTATTTCAACATATATCCTTTTTATGCTTACTGTACTTTGATTTTAATTTCTATTAGGATGTGTTCATAGCACATTATGTTTACAATTCTCTTAGGCACATGTACCTAACACAGCTTGAGTCTTACTTCCTATTTATTTTTTAATGTATTTGGTACAAGGTCTACAGGGTCTCACTACAGAGATTGGACTTTAGTGATCTTCTAGTTTGCAGCCTTCTAAGCACTGGGATTATAGGCACATGCCACATGCCCCATCTCATTTATGGTCTCAGTGTGCCCCAGCGTCAGGGCTGGCATAGCATGACAGGGATCGAACCCTGGTCCCTGAGTCTGCCTAAACAGGCACTTGAGTCCACTGAGTTATCTGGCTGGCCCTCTTATTTCCTTTCCCATCCCCTCTCCTTTCTCTGTCCCTCCATGGCTAGGGTCCCTCCTTGTTCCTGTCTCACTGTTTTCTACTCTGTTTTACTTTTTCATGTTTAGAAAATTGTGCTTTTCATATAAGAGAAGTTAGGTGTTATTTAAACTTGTGTACCTGGTTTATTTCAGTTGACATCATTGGTCTAGAAGTGCACTGGTTTTGCTAGAATAACTCAATTTTTTCTTTCTTTATGGCAGAGTATTACTCCATTGTGTATAAATACATTTCTTTATCCAGTTTTTTGATAGACATATAAGATGCTGTTGAGAGTTAGCTGTTGTAAGTTGTGCTGCGATAAACATGGGTGTGCATGTATCACTCTGGTGTGATGTCTTTAATTCTTTTGGAAAGATTAAAAATAGGAAGTGGCTGGGCTGGATATAATCTCTGGTTTTTGATTTTTGAGGAATCTGCCCTGTGATGTCCATCGTGGTTTCACCAGTCTACATTTCCACCCACATGGTGTAAGGGTTTCCCACCACCTTAGCCCCTGCAGCGCCTCAGTGTCTGTATTTACTGTATTTTATCTGATAGGCAACATCTGATGGAAATGGCCAAGAAGAAATGAATCAACAATGTAGTGAAGTGAACCCCGATGCTAAGATGTCCTCAATTATGTCACACAGGAAAAGTAAGCCTGAAATGCTCTTAGTCATTACTTTGTAGCAATTATGTTTTTAGAGCACCTGTGAATTGTGAAAAACCACAAATTTCAGCTATGGTGAAAAAAAAAAAAAGGCTATTACTGTCTATTTTAGAGATTTAATGACTAAATATTTTATGTCTTCCACAGTGACATAATTCAGTAAAATGGTATATTAATGAAGCCTGAGGGCCTGTTGGCAGTGTCTTGAGGATTGTAGAGCTTTCAGAACAAAATCTAGAGCACTTGAAATAGTTCCAGGGTACTGCAATTCGTCAGGACGTAAGAACGCTTTACATCTGCTGTGGATGGGTTGCGGGGCTGAAGCTATTCAGGAGCAAAGAAAACCAAACGTCACTCTCAGGTTGTCTTCTTGCAAACCTCCTGATTTAAAAAAGAAGGGCTGGCCAAATAGCTCAGTTGGTTAAAGCACCAGCAAGCAGGTGCAGGGGCTAGAGTTCGATCCCCTTGCCAGCCCCGCCTCCAGGGCGCGCTGTGATGGCAATTGAGACTGGGCGTGGGGGTCAGTGCTCCCGGCTCTTGGGAGGCTGGAAACAGGTGGATCATTACGAGTCCCGTCTAGTAGTGAGACCCTGAACACCCTGTAGAACCTTCTGTAAAACACTAAAAAAAAAAAAAAAAAAAAAAAAGACAAAACAATTGTGTAGACACTTAATGTCCCAGGAATCTGTGCAGGTTTCAGTGAACAATGGTTAGTTAAGTTCCTTGGAAAGATCTGCAAGCGACTGAGGTTGAGAACACTGAGCCATGACTTTGTGTGTGCGGTATATTTTATTTGTTTTTCCTCTGTGGGAATATGATGACTTTAGAGCTCTCGGAACATTGTTCCAAAGTTCTTGAAATTGATTGGGAAGACAACGCATTAATTTTCATGGCTTATTAATTAATTAAACTTGAGCATCAGCTTGTAGAATTTGACTGAAATCCAGCCATGCCCTTCTTTTTGCAGGTCTTCTGTTAATTTCTCTCCAGAGTAATGCTCCTATCATACGCTCCCTCTTCCTCTGAAATTCAAACATTAAAATCCAGTGACAAATTTAAATGCATTTTTAAAATATGATGGATAATCTGAACACATTCTTTATACTAATTTTTCTCAAGAAAGGGTGAAAAACCAGAAGGTCTGTTCTATCCTTAATGAAACGGAAAAATAAATGAGCACTGACCAGTTTTTCTAAATACAAGTTTTTAAATAGGTACCTTATCTTCAGCCAGCATATGTTAGCCATGTATTTTAACCCTGAAGAGCCATGTCTTACAGTTGAGTGAAAACACCTATGCTTTGCATACCATTTAATTGAATATATAACATTCACAACGTCCTTTTATTTTAGAAAAGGAAACTTTCTACTAATAAGAAGACATACATTTGATCCTAATAGGAAAGAATAAATTGATGGAAAGACATTCATTTCATAATTATCTTTGGGTAACTATGGAGTTCCATTTTCAGTCAATTAACCGGAAAGGGACTCTGTAGGCTTTTACATAACTTTATAAAGTTTTAAAATTATCTCATTAGAACAGATTCTAGATGGCTACATGTTCTGCTGTCAAAATAAAAATAAAAATAAAAATGCCATAGGCTTAAGACGCCACCCACTCAGAATATACCAGCTTTCATTGTTATCAGCCGGCTTTATAATTAATATAAATATGATGGCTCTATAGTTACATGTACCACTGCGAACTTTCACCATGTATTGTGAATACTGTCTTGTAAAGCCACAGCACAAACTCTAGTTCTATATGTACATC